>PNEQ01029094.1:0-14336 GCA_003012365.1 Medauroidea extradentata | reverse complement strand
TATGTGTTCTATGATGCAATTTAAATACATAAAATTAAATTTTAAAATTAGTAGTGTTAAAATATGTTCACATAATGTACAGTGACCCAGAAGGATTGTTAATTACAGTACCGTACCGTTTTTATTCATGTATAAGAAGAAAATTATTTTTATACCTTTGTAACTTTGTAGGAGGGTAGAGTAACTATCAGGCTAGCAGCTGGCTGCTGCCCCTACGCTCAACGCTGTGACATACGGACGTAAGGTATTTTTCAATGTAAACATCTTGTGTGAGATGCGTGTGGTCACGTGCGGTGTTTGTATTGCATTAGACTGTACCGGTTGACCTTGACTACTTCCGCTCGCAACCTCCCTAGCTTATCTCCAACGATCATTTCTTATCTCTCTCACACGTGCAGGCACATTGGCTGTCGGCAGCCAGACGAAAACTTATATGTGGTAGAAGGGGGCCTGGTGCCAGCATCTAGCACAGGGATAAAAAAAAGGATCAGCCAGAAGTAGCAGCATAAAAAATAAATAAAGATCTGACTGGCCACATTGTTTGACATTCTTTTATAGTCCTCCACGTTACGTTAATTTTCCCACTGCATGGCGGCCCTCCCGTAACTTGATACAATAGTTACGTACAAAACAGTATTTATTGTAGCCTCTTTTGCTTGTAGAAATGATAGCGTACTAATTTCTTCGCGTTTCTTGTGATTAATGACTGATACCCCACCTCCCCGGACACCCCTCGATAACACGGACAAATCGTAACTCGGACAGCTTCTCCCCCCTTTTAGTCCGAGTTATCGAGGGTTCACTGTACTTTTCTTTGGTCCCACTATATATCCATAAGGCTTAATGCTTTCATTTCCTGCTTATAACAACACTGTTATTTTCATTTCCTGCTTATAACAACACTGTTATTTTCATTTCCTGCTTATAACAACACTGTTATTTTCATTTCTTGCATATAACATAATTTTTTTCTCAGACAATAACCACAACTTGAATAAAATTTTTCTGCACAGTAATATTTTAAACTAACTAAGCTGGAGACTAAAAGCAACTGTAAAAAACTAATTTATATCTGAGAAAGTGTCACAAATGTACATGCCAGTGATATTAAAGACTGAGATCCTGAGGATGACGATCATGAACCTACCGAAACAAGTGGGAAAGCCTCTATTATACACACAATGTATGTATTAATCATGTTTCTGATGGCTTAGTAACTGCAGCCTCGTTTACTGTACACCAACTACGAAGGTTTAAGTTACTTTTATGTAATATCCATTTATTGGTGTAAAAATATTGATTCCTGATTATAACATTTTCCTGCATGTAACACTTTTTTCACTGGTCCCTTGAAAAACGTTATAACAGGGTTCTACTGTATTTTAAGGAAAGAAGGAAGGCAAGGAGGTATTTGTAATTAATATTTTTCAGAGTTTATGAAAAAAAATATGTGATTTGTTAGCAACATTGTAATGACAAAATATTGTATGATATTTCGATATTAAAAAAAAAAAAAAAAGATAATAAGGATAAATCAATTACAAACTTCCGGATAACTAGGGGCTCATTGCAAAGAGGCGTAGCTATGTTTAGAAAGCAGCTCAAGAATTGGCTGTCCTATTTTGAAGCGGCATCGTGTCGTGGCCTACCGAAAGCACGTTTTAGAGGGACTCTAGCCTGACCTGTCGAGGTAGGCAGATATGGTGTTTGCGGTTAGTCCAGCAAACAGCGATTGAGTGCATTAATAACTAGACTTTGGCCCGAGCCTTCGAGAGAGGCGGTTGTGGTATCCGCGGAGTGTTCCGTGAACCGGGATTATTTGTGATTTCAAGCGAGGCAGGCGTAGGCTCGCGAGTTTGCTTGTGAAACGAGCTTGATAGTGACTTTTTATTTCGTTGTTTAATGTATGTATGTCCAGCAACGCCGAGTGCTGCGGGTGTAATATTCGCAGGATGGTTAGCGAAAAAGGAAATTGCTCAAATTTTTAGTCAGATTTTTTTGGTGGGGCTGTATAATCGGTCACATTAGGTTATTCATCAAGGAGTGATGTGCGCCGCGCCTCTTTGAGTAGATGTTGATGAGATGCCTGACGGCTTGCCATACATTCAAAACTTTGGAATTTTTATTTGTTTAATCACTTACTCTTTTTATTGAGAATCACTTCAAACTTTGCTGAATTTGGGACACTATTGTTTTCAGTGTTTTTGCAAATCATACAACTTCCCTTTTATATCTGTGTGTGTTACACATCTTTACGTACTTCCACGATTTGACAGTCGTGGATCCACATCTCTAGAGTGGGTGGGAAAACACAATGTTTTCATCTCGTTCTGCCAGATGAATCTTACAAACCAGTTCCTGCAAGCTGCTGGGTTCAAGGGTTTTGAATAAAGCATGTATCTCTCGTTGCAGTAATTGTTATGGATAAGCTCGTGGTGGTTGTCTCAGCAAGGTACACTTGGTAAATTACAGTATTCACCCAAATAGAGGCAGAGGTTTTAATCCCCTGAAAACAACAGTAAAATTCTGGGTCGGCCACGAAAAAGTATTACAGCCATGTTAGATTATTTTTCCCCATAGCCATAAATAATATAAAATCCAGCTGTATTTAAAATTTTAATCAATATTCATTGCTAACATACTGGTTTTCCTTGAATATTAACAGTTAAACACTAAATTTATTCCACTAATAAAAACCAGACCAAAGATGTTGAAGAAACGAAAACAAAACATGCTCCTGCAGAGCTACCAACATCTGCATTTAGCAGGGCTTGTTCCATATGTGCGTACACTGTAATGGGTTTGCTTCTTCTACGTTGTTGTTATTTGTTTATATAGATGTTGGAAGTTACAATGTCCCTGTTCGCGGCGGCAGAATGTGGAGGTGCTGCTTTGCTCTGCCGTGTTGTATGTGTCGGCTGTAGAGTTATATATGTTTGTGTGTCGTTCCTTGGCACACTGCGATACGTGTAACGGGTTTACGTGCTTTGGGTTATTGTTGTTACTACTGCAAGAGGTAGCTTGCAGGATGACGATACCAAAAGAAACACACCTATTTGTTTTACAACTATTTATTTGCAGTTGCGATTGTGATCCACTATAAATAGGTGTACATTGTAAACAACCAAAACAACATGATTAACCTGTGACGTGAAAGGAGATAGTGCGCCCAAAACAACTACTCCCGAGTGTCTGCCCAAGACAATAGAGACGCACGGTATTGCGGTTTACTAACTTAATACTCGTAATCTGCTTCACTCATGAAGATGGCTATACTATTCTATATGGTACTATACCTTGGCACGCCTGGAGCTACTGAGTACAAAAGAGAAAAGTAAAAATTTTAAACACGATGAAATTTAATCAGAGCGATTTCGCCCCCGAGGTTTGACTTCCCTGCGCCAGCGCTCCCGTACACGTCTTCCCTGTCCCGCCATGACACTTCGACTGACCAAAACATTCAGCCGACCATCATTCCGCGACCGTCCACGAGCTCCGATGAAACACAACTAACTTTGCTGGGCGAACACCCGGACTTACTCGGCCGAGCGGCGGAGGGATACATCAAGATCCAACTTGCCTAAAAAGCTGGTTAATTGACGTTTATAACCTAAAAATTGTACGTAACATAGATACTGATAAATTTACAAAGCATTTTATTCCATAATACCAGCTAAATATTCACTAGGTTATTAAATGGGGATGTGCAGCGTCATCAATCTGTCGCGGATCAACACCTTCACGGAGTTTTGCGCCCGACACTACCACCCACGTCGCATTCCAGCACGTCCCTGTACGTGCCTCCAAGCGAGTGAACTCTGACCTGCCTGCCAGATAAATCCGTTCAAGCACAGGCTAGCTCAGAGCTTATTTGAAATTTTAAAAGCTAGCACTTCTCGGTAAATGCTTCCAAGCAAGAGAACTACGACTAGCCTGCCACATAAATCCCATTCCAGGAGAAGCAAGCTAAGAGGCTTCTTGAAATTTAAAAAAAAATCCAAACATGGCAAAATATAAGAAAAGTTTACTTAGAAAAGTTGCTTGAAATTAAATTAGCTTTAAAATGAGTCCAAACTCCACATGAACCCGATAAAATTGACACGTAAAATTAAATACTTTTCTCTTGCTTTAACAGTTAAATTTTAAATTTTGAATAGACTTTTAATGTTAATTTCTCTATTTGCACCCCAATTAATATGTTGGATCCCGCAGTATACATCCTTATATCTGGTTAAGTTGGCCTACTTAATTTGTTATGAACAACAGAAACAAAACATATTAAGACAAAAAAAAATTGAAATTACTGTATGATAAGAGGCCAAGTAAGTGCTACGTGCCAGTGCACGTCACAACCCCCCACTTAACACGCAATGCCTTTTCCCGAGGGACAAACCATAAGTGTTAAGTACACTCTTCGTATAACAGCTCACTACAGTTATTGTTTTATATGCATTCCAATGTATTACATAAGCTACATCACAATGTTTCATTATTACAATGATTACTTGAGTTACATAAACTATACTACATCAATGAATACACATGGGCACTTGGGCAAATCACTTTTACTAGCATGCTCTACAATATTACAAAGTTGTTGTTTTCCTAACCTCTAAAACACCACCACACTTAAAAATTTATCCAAATACAGTATATTTTTAACATAATTATTTTCTTTTACTCCACTACTGAGCATGAAATATTTATTTAGCACCATAGTATATAACATAATACATAATGTAAACAATAAAAAAAAAGTCAATTGAAAAATATACCTTTTAAATTTATGCAACCACTTGTTGCAGCACACTGTTGTTGCACCCTTAATTTAAACGTAACATTTTTTTCAATCTGCAAACCATTGCTTTTCTTAATACTAATAAATCACCTCCTGTACACTTGGTTGGCTTTGCAAAGTTCAGTTGATTACAGGACGTCTGAACCATCACTTTCATCACTCCTACAAAAATATGGTACACTCCTTTGGAACAACGACGAGAATGACCTAAACACTGGGTACACCCCATTGGACCAACGACGAAGGTGCCCCAAAAACCAACAATTACATCACCACACAATAAACAACTTCTTCACATAACCCTTCTCTGCATAATACCCTTCCTTTTACAGCACTTCCCTTTTACATCAAGTTAACAGCCATCAACGGCCATGAGATGGTAAACAACACAAAAAATACAAACAGACCAAGCTTTTACAACAAACATTTTTCTTTTGCCAAACCAATACACTTCAAATAAACCCTTGGGTGTCCTAGCCTGTTACTACAAGTCGGGCAATATAAACTGAAAGTTGCCGCAAATTCACTAATGTGTTATGTAACTCATTTTTTTTTTTTTTTTATTCTACATGATAAGACTTCTATAATTCGATCCATGTTCACAATATTCAACAAATGTATAAATAAACAAGTTACAACACTATCATTCTCAGTCATGATCACTTTAAATGGAATTTAATTCACTTAAAACCTTAATATTAATTCAACTTATAATAAACAAATATCATCATTAATGTAATTTATTACAGAACTCCAAACAGCAATTCACAAAAAACAAGAGTAGCAAAGTACTTAGTAAATTAGCTTGTGTATCAAAGACAAGTGTGGTATTTTCTTGGTGGTGTTTTCAAGGTTCAAAACAATATAGTGATAGCAAAGTTTTACAATACAATACCATTCTATCTCTGTTGTCACCTCAACTCTACAATGGTTACATATCACTTGTACGTATGTATATTCATCCTTCACTAAACATTTGTTATAGGTACCCAATACATTTCACAAAAAAAAATTTAAGCTGCAATTTTACTATGTCTAGGCATAATTTATGGCACCACAACAACAACAACAAAAAATTACGTACACCATTTTAAGAGCAATCAAAGCCAGTTTAGCATACACTTTTAAAAAGGTCATTTACTACCAAGGTACTCAAGGTACACATTTCATAACAAATTTAACTGACACCATTAATACTTCCAACTACTTATTTACTGTGATCAACCCTGAGAAGAACACTAATAATACCAAATGACTTTACCACTAATACCATTGTTTTACTTGTTCAAATTAACCATATTCACATTCACAAACTTCCACAAAAAAGAAAATAAGTTAAAGATACAATTGATTTGTAGCAGCACCCAAATTTTCACTTCACATTATCAACTTAATTACACTTGTAAGCATTAATTTTTTTTTAACAAACTTCTAAAACAAAGCATATAATTACCTATTACTCGTTAAATTTCAATAGTACTGGGAGGCTGCACCATAACCTCTTACCACTCAAACACCATTGCTACTTCACAAATTCATACAGCAACACATACTTTATAATTACCACGACGAGGCACCCTTTTACCAAACATAACTCAAATACCTGCCTGTTTGCACCACGACGAGGCCAAATTCAGCACCGTCATCAACTTCCTCAACACAGGGCCAACCTTATTTGCTCCACGACGAAGGCTACCAAATCACCATAACATAACCTCACAACGTCGACGCTTCTTACTCAACACATGATTCATACTTCCATTCACGCACCTTCTCCCACTACAACCATTTCCTCCTTCCACTACTCCTTTGCAGCACTCCCCTTTATATTTTATTAATTTAATAAAGCTCACAAATCTATTAACCAGTTTCTAACCTCAAATTCAAAACATTAACTCCCTTGACCTCTTCCCATTACCATAGTTATCTATACTGCCCTATATTCACCACATTTTAACTCTGAAACTTAACCACAACATTTGCTTACACTGCTGCTATACCTCAAGTACAGGTAAGTTAATCATTTTCAAATTTAATTTCTCAAATAATAATTGTTATTTTCTCCACTGCTTTGTTAACTTCTGCTTAGTTAAGCTCTGCTTGTACATATTACACAAATTTCAGTACTTGTTTACCGTAGCTTTAACTACTTCTCAAACCTCTCTAAGAATCCATAATAAACATCAGGGTTGACCAATGTCATGAAATTTCTAATTATGTACCTATATATTACCAAAGTTTAATTAAAAAGATTTGACATTTCAGTTACTTCGACCTTGCCCACAAGGTGAAAAACTATTTAAACAAGCTTACTCACACTTCACAAAAATCAATATTATTCATGTACTGAAGGTACCTAATCTCATCATGTTGTCAACAACCTAGTGGTGCCAAACCCACATAATAATTTTAATTAACTTGTAAAATGTTTTCATTAATATCTTCATTACTATCTTTAGAAATACACACAAGTCCTTTTTACCCTGTTGAACAGGTCCCTCACTCGACACACACCTCTTGCTCCTCTGAGCACAACACAGGGTACACACTGTCAACCCTAACCTTTATCTTCACCTTTCCTTGTGTCCACTCCTGCACCCCCCATCACTCAACATACCTCTGCATATCCAGCTTCCAAACACACACTTCACCCCCCAGTTCTTCCTGACCTGTCAACGTCACTGTACCTAGGTGCCATTCCTGCACCCCCCTATGTTCTACCTCTCTGACCAACAACACATTTTAACAATTTTTGTCTGGCCCTAAAATGGCTCTGTTCATCTCCAAGTTCTGCAATCTCACCCCCCCAGTTACTAATAAATTTGCCATTTCTTAGTCTACTCTCATTCTTTACACAGTCACTATCTTGAATCACCTTAACTACACACTCGTGTGACACAACATTGATTTCTTTACTAGGCCTAACCTCACCTTTACCTTCCTGCACCTGTGTCACTGTCTGTTCCTTTGGGCCTAACTCTACAACCTGTTCTAGTCTATTAAACACTTCTGCTCAACTCTTAATTTCCTTTTTCAGCTCTTCCTTTGCCTCCTTAACTTCTCCCTTAATTTCTCTTACCAGTGTTCTAGTTTGTGCCTCTAACATTGCTTTTATTAGTTTTAATAATTTTTTTCCTGTAGCTGCCATGATATTATATTCTATTTACGACTGGTTTTATTAGTGAGATAAAGTGTATTAATGTAATTTACCTGTATTTATTAAATAAAAAAAACTATGTTTACTTTCCTTTTGTTGTCTCCTCTGTACCTTAGGGCACACAAAAAAAAGACAGTACTTGCTAACAATTTGGAACGGCTCACGGCGGCTACCAGCCCGCACTGGTAAACACAAACACTAACCTGTTGTTTATTTCTGTTTCCTTCTTCTACTACTTTATCTTGCAGCTCTTCTACTCAGGGTTGTTGTTTTTCCTTGTTGACGTGACGTGACCTGTTTCCTGTACCGCCGGCGGCGACTGATACTGCCGCTGCCCTCGAGCTGCCGCTGTCCTGGCACTGGAAGGGCTGGTTGTTGTTGCGGGTCCTAGGGCCCCTCGAGGTACTTTGGTTCCCTCAGGTCCCTGTTCCTCGGCGCCAGAATGTAACGGGGTTTTGTCGTGTCTACGTCTGTTGTAATTTGTTTATATAGATGTTGGAAGTTACGATGTCCCTGTTTGCGGCGGCAGAATGTGGAGGTGCTGCTTCGCTCTGCCGTGTTGTATGTGTCGGCTGTAGAGTTATATATGTTTGTGTGTCGTTCCTTGGCACACTGCGACACGTGTAATGGGTTTACGTGCTTTGGGTTATTGTTGTTACTGCAAGAGGTAGCTTGCAGGATGACGATACCAAAAGAAACACACCTATTTGTTTTACGACTATTTATTTGCAGTTGTGATTATGATCAACTATAAATAGGTGTACATTGTCAACAACCAAAATAACAAGATTAACCGGTGACGTGAAAGGAGATAGTTCGCCCAAAACAACTACTCCCGAGTGTCTGCCCGAGACAATAGAGACGCACGGTTTTGCGGTTTACAAACTTAGTACTCGTAATCTTCTTCACTCATGAAGATGGCTATACTATTCTATATGGTGCTATACCTTGGCACACCTGGAGCTACTGAGTACAAAAGAGAAAAGTAAAAATTTTAAACACAATGAAATTTAATCAGAGCGATTTCGCCCCCGAGGCTTGACTTCCCCGCGCCAGCGCTCCCGTACACGTCCTCCCTGTCCCGGCATGACACTTCGACTGACCAAAACATTCAGCCGACCATTCCGCGACCGTCCACGAGCTCCGATGAAACACAACTAACTTTGCTGGGCGAACACCCGGACTTACTCGGTCGAACGGCGGAGGGATACATCAAGATCCAACTTGCCTAAAAAGCTGGTTAATTGACATTTATAACCTAAAAATTGTACGTAACATAGATACTGATAAATTTACAAAGCATTTTATTCCATAATACCAGCTAAATATTCACTAGGTTATTAAATGGGGATGTGCAGCGTCATCAATCTGTCGTGGATCGACACCTTCATGGAGTTTTGCGCCCGACACTACCACCCACGTCGCATTCCATCACGTCCTTGTACGTGCCTCCAAGCGAGTGAACTCTGACCTGCCTGCCAGATAAATCTGTCAAGGCACAGGCTAGCTCAGAGTTTATTTGAAATTTTAAAAGCTAGCACTTCTCGTACGTGCTTCCAAGCAAGATAACTACGACTACCCTGCCACATAAATCCCATTCCAGGAGAAGCAAGCTAAGAGGCTTCTTGAAATTTTAAAAAAAATCCAAACAAGGCAAAATATAAGAAAAGTTTACTTAGGAAAGTTGCTTGAAATTAAATTAGCTTTAAAATGAGTCCAAACACCACATGAAACCGATCAAATTGACACGTAAATTTAAATACTTTTCTCTTGCTTTAACAGTTAAATTTTAAATTTTGAATAGACTTTTAATGTTAATTTCTCTATTTGCATCCCCAATTAATATGTTGGATCCCGCAGTATACATCCTTATATCTGGTTAAGTTGGCCTACTTAATTTGTTATAAACAACAGAAACAAAACATATTAAGACAAAAAAAAATTGAAATTACTGTATGATAAGAGGCCAAGTAAGTGCTACGTGCCAGTGCACGTCACAACACGAGCTGCAAAATGATGTCTTGAGCCAGAACTTGCCTTACTGTCTCATACACAAGTTGATTGCAGTAATTGCAATGGCTTTTTGTGACTGCCCATTAAAATTGATTCTCTATGGTTTTTCTCTCATCGATGCATTAATCTATGAACAAATTTCAGTAATAGAAAACAAACATTTAGAATTAAAACCTGCATATTATTACCGTTTTTTGCAGCATTTATCAGTGAATTTTGTGTGCTTTTTTTTTTTTTTAGGTCATGTTTTTTAGTATGGGTGATAGTGTCAAAAAAGTGTGGGACTTCATCATCACAAGTTCGTAAACAAGAATGGAAGTACTTTAATGTGAACTTTAAACTGAAGGTTATTAAATGTGCAGGAGAGACAAACATTTGTGCAGTGTTTTGAAAGTTTGGAATCTGCTGAATCAATGTCAGGCATTGGGGGAGTCAGGAAAATGATCTTCAAAGTGCTTCTTCAAGTAAGGAAATCTTTTGGAGATCAAAGAAAGGCCTTTTGATGCAATTGAGGATATTCTAATTGCATTTGTATGCAAAAAACGTGCAAAAGGAATGCTGAATTCAAGTGAAGTTTTAAAGTTGAAGGCCTTGGAAATCGTTACTGCCATGGATATCCCTCAAACAGAATTCAAGGCCAGCACAGGATGGTTTGTCCGCATGATGCGGCGTGCAGGTTTTTCCTTTCGATCAAGAAGCTCCTTGGCTCAAAGACTCCCCTCCGACTTGGCATGACCTCACAACTGCAGGTCCATGATGTTGTGGTCAACAAGCCCTTCAAAGACCAATTAAGAGAACACTACAATGACTGGCTGGTGTCAGGAATCCATCAGCTGACCCCTACAGACAAAATAAAGAAGCCATCAGTTGCCATTCTTGGTCAATGGATCTCTTGACAGCATGGAATCGCATTACAGGTGAAAGCATCATTGAAGGGCTTCAAGAAATGTTGCACTTCTAATGTCATGGATGGGTCGGGAGATAATGTATTGTGGCAAGGTCATGAGGGAGAGAACAATGAGGAAGATGACAGTCACAGTGGGAGTTATGAAAGTGACAGTGATTTGCTTGTGGTGGATGATGACTAACTTAATCTTTTCTACTAGACAGACATCAGAAATTCTTGTTTTTTAGTGCGACAGTGTGTAAATATTTGATTTGTGGATGTGTATTTGGGTAAATTTTGAAGCAAAGGCATTAAAATTATTGGTTAATATGTTTAAATTTTTTTTCTGTGGAAAAACCATAAAGCCCAGAAGGACCTTTTTTCCATTAAAACGTAAACATATAAGGGGTTGGCCTAGAATCGAGGTTGGCCTCTATTCGGGTAAATACGGTAACTACACTTTACGACAAATGTAAACCTTTCCCTTCTCACCCTGCTTCTGCACACACTGTACTGATTCCTAGTTAGTTATGCTATTAATTTGAGCCCCTTTCCCCTTCCCCTTCAAAGAGTCCAGCAGTCTTATCTACAAATTATTTCCATAAGTCCACAAATTCCTTCTACCTTGCGCACAACCCCTGGGCCTTTCCTGGCAGAGGCAGCCCTACCAAGCATGTCCACTGTTATTCATCTACCTGGGCCTGAGGAAAAAAAAATGCATTGTTGCATGATAATGCAAAGAAAGTTGTGCGTGGTCCTGGTGAGGTGCATCCTGCTGCAAAGAACTACTTGTCCAATATTAGCAGTGGCAACAGGAACTGTGGATAAATATGGAGCATGGGTCTCCAAAGCAAGAGAGCACTGTCTCGGACTAATTAACGTGTTAAGGGCAGAAGTCGGTGAGGTGATTAGTTTCTCGTAGACCAGCCCATTGCAGCCCATCATAGCAGATATGCCAGTAGATGGGCAGATGAAATTACAGTCCACCAGAACAAGTTAGCTTTAGTATATCTGTATTAATGTTTACAGTAGCCTATACCTACAAAAACTCGAAGAGAATGAACTGGGACTCTAAACGAATGAATGGAACTAGAAGAAGAAAATGCTGAAGCAAAACAGAAAGAATGTTCTCTTTGATAGTTTATATTGCTCCAAGGAACAATAAGAATTACTGTGTGCCAGCTACACTCCAGAGGCATTAATCGGTAGAAAAACCAAGAGGAAAGCACTAGCGCCCGGGGGAAGGTTTACGCAGTTGACTTTTACTACCGTGACATAGGCTGGCATGACGTCTGTGGCTGTAATTTCTGCGTATCTGGCTGGCTACTCCTCATGGTCATGTTCCGTCGAACCAGCAGACGCTGATACCCTCAGTCCGGTAGATAGTTACAAGAACAACTTGCAGACAGCTGTAACTGTAGCAGAAATAGCTGCTTAAGCAGAGTATATTGCTGGTACAACGAGGTGCGAGGCAAGAACGTACTCACACTGGTGTTTCTGGTGAATATGAGCATATTATACACCTGATGGTGGGCATGCAATTAATGAGGGAGCCTTAGATCGGCTAAGCGTCATGGAGGTAGGGGTGCCTAGTTTAATTCACATTCGAGTCTGGCACGAGGGGTTGGTGACCATCGTTTCCAGACTGCTGCCCTGCGTGACGTGCTGTCTTCCAATACAACATTGTTGCCATGACAGAGGCGTGAAAGGATTAGCTATTGGCAGAAATCTGTGATTTAATTAATGTGGGGTGTGTGAGGGGCTCACATGAGAAATGCTAGGTAGCAGAGATGTGAATGTAAATGGGGTGAAGGTGAAAGGAACGTGGCCATAAGCAAGGGTGGAGGCTTGTAATAAGCAAACGATGCTGTGAAGCATGCGTCAAGGTTTAAATTAATTTTTCATGTTGGTATTTGCTCTTGAAATTCAACACACTGTCTGTCAAGGAATGAGTGGTCTGTGTGTGTACATACACACACACACACACTTACTTACAGTATATGTAAACACATACTGTCCACATCAGCCGAGTCCAGGCGATGTTCGTGTGTGTGTGTATGTGTGGGCATGGGCGTGTTTGGCCTTGCAGGCACACAGCTCATAAGTCACAGCCACATGAATGAAACCGCTCCAAAACCCTGACAACCCAAAGAAAAAACGAGTTCATTTCACTAAAAGTAAAATATTTGTTCACAATTCCACACTAAATAATGTTTATGTCGTTTTCAAATTAAAGGGTTTTAAACACAAAACCCACGCTGTGTACTACGAAATAGCTGATGGTTGTTATGCTAGCCGACATACGTTCTTGTCGATTGGTTGTCCACAACAACCTACTATGTCACCTCTAAAAACTATGCCTTATTGCATACGCTAAATTGAAATATATGGTTTGTTACAATGCCTGAATAATGTACGGAAGAACTACTGACGCAACTCCGTCACGTCCACTTATAAATTACCTTTACGCTTGCCCCTGATTTTCAAAACTTTACCATTTAGGCCTGAGGGCAGTAGTATTCGTCCGCACCTTTGCCGATTGCCATATTGCCATTTATTTGTACCTAAGGATAATATGTTAGCATGTAAGGTTATGAAGACGAAGCTCTATTTGTAAAATAGTATTTACTTACATCCAAGTGTTTATCCAATGTGTATTTTCCATGTATAACTCAATTTGCAATATTTGCTAACCTGTACCAGTTTTCGTTTACAAAATACAGCTGAGCGCCTACTAGTAGTGCCACAATCCCGTGCATAGACTCTGTAAAGTGCACTAAAACGGCGATCGCAAGAAATACGCACGTAAATGTAAATTGTACTTGTTTGTTATTGCTTAAAGTGTTTATGATTATTTAAGTGTTGTTGTGTGTTAGTTACATATAGTGTTAAACGGCAATACTAGCATTTATAATTCAAGTCGGGAAGTTTATTTATGTAACAGAGTAACTTATTGCCACAAGAGAGTATTTCTTTTGTGCGAGTGTGGCGTACCTGTAGATGCAGACAGCCTTGAGCGGCCCGGCGGCCATTTTGATAACAGTACTTTCTTTCAGCCTCCCTCAGGGATATATAAGGCGGGCGCTGCGACCAGCTAGTCAGTCGTCAGGGGCTCGGCCTTCGGGCCGAGCCAGCCTGACACTCCCCCTCCTTATCTCGAAAGGGTTGGTTCCTGAAAAGGGAGCCCAAGTCCATCATACTCTATCCCTAGGGTTGCTTTCTGAAAAGGGAGCGTGAGTCCGCCAAACTTCCTTATATCGGGTTGCTTCCTGAGAAGGTAGCCTAAGCCCACCCACCATCCTTATATCGGGTTGCTTCCTGAGAAGGGAGCCTAAGCCCACCCACCTTCCTTACATTGGTTTGCTTCCTGTTAAGGGAGCCTAAGCCCACCCACCTTCCTTATATCGGGTTGCTTCCTGAAAAGGGAGCCTAAGCCCACCCACCTTCCTTATATCGGGTTGCTTCCTGAGAAGGGAGCCTAA
>PNEQ01029093.1:0-14336 GCA_003012365.1 Medauroidea extradentata | reverse complement strand
TATTTATATATATATATATATATATATATATATATATATATATATATATATATATATATATATATATATATATACAATTTTATGAAATGACAATTGAGGTGTTATATGTGTAAGTACGGTAATGATATGTCGGTTTCTAAATAATACTAATTATCTTTGCAATTATTTTCCACTAGAAATAACTCCAGACTAACGCTGGGGTGTTTTTTTTAACAAAGGCCATGGCTGACTCCTTCCCTAAGTCCTGTCCTTGTGTGAAGTTGTGTGCGACAGTTTCTAATTACCTCGCTGTGAACGAGATGCAAAGTCAAATCAAAATAGTAAAACTAATATAACCGTTGCCAGGCAGATCTAGACTAAATACAAATACGACAAAGATACATTTCTGTGTCCAACTAAAATTACTGCGTTGGGGGAAATTGGCTTTGAATTCTCATTTGCCCTGTTAAAAAAAATACCGGGCCGTGTTTATCTCATACATGACTTTCATTCCTTTCTGACACTATAGCTGCTGAGCCGCTAAGTGCTTCCCTTTAGCCGTTAAGAATAATACACAGTCAACTACAATGTTGTCTTTGTCTGGCCGTTAAAAGTACCCGGGTGTCTTATAACTGATCTTAGATTTGTGGTGGTGTACGTCAGTTAAAATAGTTTCCTCTTAAACAATTTTTGTAACCACATGAAAAATGCAGCACTTTCTTGCAATGCTCAAATCGAATTCAGAAATTCAGTTAAGAGTGAAATATTTTTTACAGAATATTCTTATGGGAAAGATGAATAATATTAATAAAAACGATACTGCCAAATAGTTGAGACTTACACCACAGTGAATCTCAGCCCCTCAATTGTCTGCTGTCAGCTCACTTAGAAGACCAAGGGAATGTATTTTACGACATATTATCTGAAGAATCGATATAATGAACAAGTATAAAGATGAACTCGGAGCAACGATAAAATTAATTGAAATAATACCTGACGGAGATTCTGTGAGCGATCAAGTATTTTAGCTGAACTGATTGGTTTAGTATTTTTGAGTAGATTTTTTTAAATCTTTTATTATTTCTGTCGACCACCTCATAAGTGGGAATATCCGATATTCTGAACAGTTATTCAAAACGAGGTAGCAAGATTACGGAACACGCTGAATTATTTTGAATGAATAGTAATTCCAATACCTTGACAAAAGTTTGAAAAGTCAGCTTGTTTCTTTAAGCAGGAAAAACTGCATAAATTTATCTCACAAAATCACGTTATTTCATCCGGCATTGGTAATGAGGCTGCAAACCCAATGCCATTAATCAGGGGGAAAAAAAAACTTCTTCTCGGGATACAAAGCAAGCCTTTGGTGTTCGCAGAGCCCATTTGAACACATGTGTATGCTCTGTTGAGCCTCAGGGAGGTTAGGTCGAGAATCATTTAAGGTCGACAAGTAATAAATCCGAGTAACAGAACCGCAAACCCCCATAACCACATCGCAAAGTCTTGTGGCTGGCCGCACAATAAATGAACCCGTTCCGCGAAACATTTCAGCGCTATTGTTCCAAGTTTTCTAACGTCATTAATTTCTGAAAGAGCCGTCGAACAGTTGACAAGAGTTTGAATTATCGTCGCGGATTCGAGCACGAAGCGTTCTTGCGGCGCGTTTGTGAAGCGTGAGAAACGTATATCTTGTATACGTAAACCTGTTTCCAGCGTCGCGGTTTTCAAGCTTGCATACTGCACCTACTAGCGTGGGTCGTAGTTGTAAAGTAGACAAGAACCAGTAAGTCACATTCAGTAAAATTCATAACCAACTCTCAGTTACGCTTGTATTTATATTGATTTTTTTTTTATCTAGAAGACAAACACAACATGTATATACTATTGGATATTATAATTTGTTTTAACTGAGTTAGTCATAGAGTTTCTTCATCATTCGAATGAAAAAAAGCATTACGTGAATCCTATCATATTATCATACCTAGAACATGCATTTAAAAAAAAAGAAATGCGATCTGTGGGATTTTCTTGGCTTACGCCGCCAAACGTTCACATCCATGGATAGAGACCACGGTCGTAAGAGAACAGGTCTGGACACTCACCTATCTACCAATGTATTTTGTTTGACCACCTTGTTGTTTGGCTGTAGTTCGTCCAGTTACCGAGAATATTGTGTTTTATTGGCGCTTCAGTTAAAGCGGTTGGACTCAAACTTCGCCCACTTTTTTCCATTGTTAAATGTTTAAAGTAAATAAAGATTGCTGGAGCCTTTTCTTAAATTTGTGAGCAAAGGAAGTATTTCATAAATTGATAAAAAAAATACGTTTTGATAAATTGTTTATCTTTGTGGAAAGGAAGTGGGCGGAGTTTGAGTCCGACCGCCTTAACTGAAGCGCCAATAAAACACAATATTCTCGGTAACTTGGTGAACTACAGCCAAACAACAAGGGGGTCAAGTTTCCATGCGAGTGTCCAGACCTGTTTTTCTACGGCCGTGATAGAGACCTAGCCACTTCGACCATAGAAATATACAATAAATAATCTTTAGAACCATGTCATTTAGAACCCTTTTTTCCCGTATGAATAGACAGGCTGTTGCAAAATCGCACGTCAATATTTTGGACGAACAATCCTGGCATGTAGAGAACAGAAAATGTTTTACGAACATAGGTTCGACGATTTTGTAACATTCTGTACATTATGCTGGACTGTTGTGTAGTAGACCTATACAAATACTATCAGAATTATGCTACCAATTTTGCGATAGACCAATATTAAATTGTGTAATTGAAAAAAAGTCCAAAATTTATGGTTGACTGATTGCAATAACTAAAGAGGGCATTATACATAAGTTACCGCTAAAAAATCGCTACAGAATTTTTTGGGACTTCAAAAATCGGTATAGCAAAAAATATACATACATAATATAGCTGCGCTTCGCCCACGTGTACTGGGCTATAGAAAAGAGTAACTAATTTTTAAATACGTATTAATTAATTGTGTTACTATATTCTCTGTATATCTTTAATTTGCGAATTACCTCAAATTGGTTTGTATATATTTACGTATGCAACTTTAAAGAAAAGAGAATGTTGGTTTCTCGTCCGGTTAGTTTCATTATCTCCAAAAATATTATTTTTCCGGCTTTACACCCTCTTAATTTCGATTTTCGGTAATCCTTAAATTACTTTTTAGATATTTACTTATGCAACTTTTTTAATCACATTGCATATTGATGGCTCATTAGGTTACTGAGATATCGTGGATGAATCGAAAATATGTATTCCAGCTTTTCATTCCTTCATTTCGAATTGCTAGAAATGCTGAAATCAGTTACTTGGTAATTACGTCCACAATATTTTACAGCAAAGTGAATATCGATACCTCGTCCGGTTTGCTCTTTACGTAAGTAACATTTTAAAGAAAAAATCATAACTATATCTCACACTTATCGAGAATTCCGCGAAAATACATTTTGCCTCTTTTAACCCCCGTAATTTTTTTTCTTTCAAAAAATTTCGTCTTAGGAAGTGCTTTCAGCATAAGGGGAACCCACGCTGAAAATTTCACATTTCTAGGTGAAGTAGTTTGGGCTGTGCATTAATAAGTGTATGAGCGAGTGAGTCAGTCGGGCAATTTTATATATAAATATTGAAGAGAAGCCGCTAGGTTTCAGCTACTTCAACTGTTATTAAATACTCAATTTTCACCAATACTCACATATTAGGGGTTGATTTGGTAAAATACAGATATTTTAAAATACATATTTCCATACTTGCGAATGAATGAGTGTATATGTGATTGTGGCACTTCGCTACACGAAAAAGATTATATATTCTTTCATATAAGGACTTATTTGTACACCACAATATTGGTTCTTCCGTCAGTAGTAAGAAATACCAGATTGGTAGGTGACCTTACTCTGGAGCAGGCTACATAAAGTTGCCCATGTGAAAAGCAGTTCTCTCTCAAGTCTACAACTGCCACTTTTAGGGACTGTCCCTGAGCCTTATTTGTTGTCATGGCAAAACAGGCTTTGACAGGGAATTGCAGTCTCTTAAATTCGAAAGGGTAATCAGATGGTATAAATGCTGATTCACCCCGAGCACAACCAGTGATAACTGTGGCTGTAATTTTTTTTTCAACACATTTACTTGGAGCCTGGTGCCATTGCAAAGTTTTGGTGGGTTAATATTTCGCATTAACATTATTGGGGCCCCAACCTTAACGCGAATATTGTGAGACAGTAAGCCAGGTGGAGTGATGCTGCTGAGGAACTCCACTGGGTAATGGACTGCTTCATCAATTTTCATAACTGAGTCTACAGATTTATACTTATATTCTTCTCCTTCGAAATAATTCAGCAATATGTCATTAATTTCATCGGCCCTATTGTTATTGTGGTGTTAGAATTGCACGTTCGCAAAACCAGTCAATGGTCTTCTCACTAATATAGGATATATCAGGATATACATTTTCAAAGAGATCAGCAATTTTCATTACTACTCTTCCTAGGCTTGCTGGTATGATAATCTGTCCATCAGATTCAGGAGATGGCCCATCTCCAATTTTGAGTAGAAGATTAGAGAATTACTCAGCAGAGATATCATTTTTTAATTGCACCCTCATATTATTTTCTGAGAGAGACTTTCCAGATAAGAGGCCACAGATTCGAATATTTGATGCACGCATTTACCTTGACAGCTCGAGTTCCTCGAGGCACTACAGGAAGTGTTTGCCGGAAATCTCCAGCAATTAGCGTGATAACTCCTCCATCAATTCATCGTTCCTCCTAATATTTTTGAGTGTCCTGCTCAGAGCCTCAAATCTCTTTTATTTTGTGTGTCATCGTACTCTCGTCCCTCACTACAAGCTAACAGTCTCGCATATCTTGGACAATGTTACTTTGTTTGGTGATGTGGTAAAGGGGCGTGTCCTCACGTATGAGGTTGAGGGGCAATTTTAAGGCAGCATGAGCTGTCTGGGCTCCATCCAACAGAGTAGCAGCGATACCAGATGATAAAACAGTTATGGCGATACCACGATTGCTCCTTATTTTTGCCAGGAGTAAGTTAATTAGAAAGGTTTTTCCAGTGCCTCCAGGAGCATCCAAGAAAAATACATGCCCAGCTCCTAACTCAATGCTTCCCGATACCTTATAGTAGACGTAGTGCTGCTCATCTGTAAGAGAAACTTCCCTATCCTTAACTGCTTTTACCAAGTTGTCTATGTTACTTTTTCTCTTACGTAAACCATGTTCTCTTGGAATTTTTCCGATTGTGTTGGGTGAGGTAACCCATACTGTGTTAATAATCGTTCTCCTAAAGCTAACACAATTCTCTATTAGTTTCAGGCATATATTATACACATCGTCCATGTGATGCTGCACATTGCACTGCAACTCACTTTTCACCTGCCGCATGATGTCCTCTGAGATACTATCTTCGTATTTCTCCCAGAGACTAATAGGGTCTGATAGCTGACAAAAAATCAACATCACTATAAAAAGTTCCCATAGTTTGTAGGGAGATTCACACAGCACAGCTTCTCCCAAGGTAGTGTCCCAGTGTTTGCCATCCTCCAACAAACCAAGGGCTTTACATGCATACTGGAATGTAGGATATAGCACACCATTCATAGTTTTCACATCTGAGGAAGATGTTGGGCCCCGAATCTCATGTAGAAGCAACATGAGATGATAACATTCTGTGTTATTAGGATGTACAGTGTACACTCTTCCTAGTGCATTGTACTTTTTTACTCCTGGCCAGCCATCGACATTTTCCCCTTGTTTCCTTTTAGTAAACTTGTAATTATTCCATACATAGTATGAAGTAACTTCGTAATAAAGGAGAGTTTTCACAAAAACGTCTATATTGTGTTGATTGAAAAATGCCAAAAGTGTTGTGCGAGGAGGATTATTAATTTTTTTGGAAATAATACTGGAGGTGAAATACATACATTGGCCATTTTCGAGATGAACGGCTAGATGCAATACAGAAGGGTACCTCTCGTGAATAGGGAAGACTAAGATCCTCTAAACTGCCTCTGAACTACTGATGTACCAGCCACTCTCATAATCCCTTTTATTTTCAAGTGCGAAAGCTGCCTGGTCACTGCCCTTGTTTATATACTTGCAGATGTATTTGGTGGACCTAACGGAGTTGCAGTAATCCAAATTGATATGAGCACGAAAAGTACTTGACAGCACTGGATTGTATGGCACAACCCGACGGTTAACTAGTTCCACCCCATTAACACATATTGTGAAGCCACCATGAGCCGAATACCTGCGCCGATGCTGCGGGTATCCATCTTCACCTGTGCGTGTTTCCTTTAACATTAATTTTGGGTATCTCTTGCTGCAGCTACCTGCTTTCATACATGGTGATGTATAATTTAAACTGCCACAAGGTCCATGAATTATGTTGGATTTTACGAATTTGTAAAGGTGAGTGTCTTTCTGAGGGTCAGGCATTTCGGCACAAACAATCTTGTCGATCACATCGGGAGAGATGCGTTGCTCTAACCATAGCAACATGTGTATGTGGGAAGACCACGCTTTTGCCATTCCACTAGGTACATATAGCACCGCAGAGCCCCTAAAAGCCTACCTTTTGTCAACAAGCTCATCATTTTCTTAACTTTAAGGTGGAAACCCCTGGCAATGATAACGTGGCGGTAATTGGAATTTTGTCCGTGCAGAAGGGAATTTGTTATATCATTCCACCTGGGGTTACATGTGAAAGTTATAAACAGATCAGGGCGACCATAGTGGCAAACATATGTCATAGCATCCTGAGTCTTTTCGTGCATATATCTAGGGCAACCAGTGAATGATGATGGCAGTACAACCAAGTGACCAAGCTGATCAGCATTTGCATCCTGCTTCTTCATTGCATCTTTAAGGTTGATATAACTGTCTGCCCTCAGCTGTGCCTGGTTATTTCTTATGAAATTCAACCTTCCAGTATCAATTTTAGCATACATGTCTACCAAAAATTGGCTCAAGAGGGACCTGTAGTGCAATAAGAGATTATCATTGTCTTCCTTAACCATTATACGGTGGGCATAAAAGTTCGATTCTGAAACTTTCTTATTTAGAATCAGCTTGGTCTCTGGATCACACTGGCTCAGGAGAATGGAATACCCATCTTCTCCACGGCAGAACATGAGTGGATACTGTAAGGAGTCATAGGACGTTAGAAGCTCACTAATCCGTTGCAATGTTTTATCGTGGCTTTGCAGAATAATGTCCCGCTTCTGAAACTGTTGACCAACCATTACCAAAGCTACCTCACTTGTAGTCGGTGCATTAAAACGACCTGCATGTGCTTCAGATGGTTTCTATCAGAGAAGGGCGTGGTGGATAAGTAAGCTCAGAATTTTTCAATTGAGATCTATACTTTTTGAAAGTCAATATAGAAGAACTTCAAAACATCAATCCTTTATAATTATATTTGCCAACTTTATTTGCAAATATTTACCCAGAGTGATGCATTTTTTAAGTGTGATCTGTTCCGCCGCAATTAAATGTACGGAGATTCCGGCGTCAGAGATTGTTCCTCAGATATACGACAATCGAGAAAAATTTTTGCTCAGAAAGTTGGCAAAAACTATTGTCTAAGATTGCTGCTTTTTTGATTTTTGCAAATTGGCTTCGAGAAACCTACAATTCTGAACTTACGCTTTTAGCGCTAATTTACATACCATGCACTCTTAAGGACGTTGGACCCGTAAAAAATCAAAATTTTATATTTGTGCCAAACACTGTTCAACTTTTGCACATCAGATAACACGTCATTTCCTCAAATAAAAAAAAATTTAGGCCCCATAGTTTTTGCATAATCACTCATTAAAGTCTCAAAATAGCCATTACGGTGTAGCCAAAATCAAAAAAAGTAATAAACGAATGAATTCAAAATTACAGAAACTGATAGTTAGTGTATCAATGCATTTTACGACATGGTTGACAAAAGTTAGTTTTGAAAATTTCAGTAGTAGCCAAAAGTCAAAGTTATGCAAAAATTTACTCATTTTCATCAATTTTTTAAAAATACAAAAAATTATCGCTTTGTGTTTACAAAAATGTCTTGAAGTAGCTCACATCATTAAGAATCAATATGAATTATCTTGTTTCTGCAAGTTAATTATTTTTTATTATTTTGGCTACACCGCAACTGCCATTTTGTGACTTTGATAGGTCATAATACTAAAACTATGGGACCTATTTTTTTTTTTATTTGGGGAAATGACATGTTATCTGATGTGTAAAAATTGAACAGTGTTTGGCACAAATATAAAATTTTGAATTTTTACGGGTCCAACGTCCTTAAGGTTAGAGGCTAGGGTGAGGCGTGATACGCGCGCTGTGTCGTCCATAAAACTTCCGCACTCCAGGCCTCTAACAAGCAAAAAACATCCACCCAAGCGACCAACTTAACAGAACCTTGTATTTCGGGAGGCAACAACTTCACACAGTTAACAATTGAGCAAACAACAAATAAAATGCTGACGTTGTGATGATACGTGGCATCAACACCAATAAAGTAACTCTTGATTGTCTGTCTGTTTGTTACCTTTACACGACTAAACCTCTGAACCAATCGCAATCAAGTATGACATGGAAGTAGCCTGGGACATGGAGAAGATCACACGCTTCTATTAATTCTGAATATTTGTGAGGAGATAGAATGGACAGAGGTTATTTCTTCAATTACGACAAAACAAATTGCTACTACGCGTGCTCTGGCTGAAACGTTTGATGTATGTGAAAACAATGTATGACGAAACGAAGTCCACGATATTATATTACACACATACATACATATATATATATGTGTGCATGTAAGTATGTGATATATATGTGTGTGTGTGTGTGTGTGAGGGTGGAGCCGGGGGAGGGGCAAGGAGCAAACTTTTTGCTCAGAAAGTTGGCAAAAACTATGTAGAGGTTGTCCCATAGGCCTAAGTCCGGTCTCATAGGATAAATATAAATTGGTGAAATATAAATTGGTGAAACAGAAATTGGTGAAACAGAAATTGGTGAAATATGGAATGTTTTAATATATCTGTAGTGTGTTGGCGTAAGACAAAAGGAGTGTGTACACTTCCATGTGTCATTACGACATAAAATATTCAAATTGATGGTTGCGATGTGATTTCTACAAATGCGTATGCGATGGTTCAAATTGCTTTGTACACAATTTAACATGGCCGGTGGGATAGAGTGCAATGCAGCAATAATGTTGGTATTCATAATAACATTTAATTACATTAACTTATTTTAACTTTCCTCGTGAGACCGGACTTATGGGAGATCCTGTATAATTACGCGGCCAATGCCGTGGCCGGGCAGCTGCGTAGTTTCCTTATATTATAATAAGATACACATTCAACAAGCATAATAGAATTGGCGCAGGTCTACAAAGTTGCCTTCTTGACTGCGGTGCCACACCACGACTGTACAATTCGTTTCCGGCCAGTTCGAAAATAAATTGCCCGTAGCCTTGTTCATCGACCAAATAATAGTAAAAAAAAATAGACAATACGATCCTAGGAAGAAAGAGGAAAACCATTTCTTACCGTGGCGTCGAGGCTTGTTAAAGAGTGTAATGTCGCGTGTAAACTGGATTTGCCCACACGTCCCGCCCAACCTGTCATTTGAGCGCGGGAGCTTGGAAAGGATCAGACTCCCAAATGAAACCCACGCTGGTCGATGTTTTCATGGGTTGCTGCACGTTACAAGGGGAAAGGGGGGAGGTTGGCATATCGCATCGCGAAAACCGCAAGCTACTGCGTGCACGGCATTCTGCGGCCGGGCCCGATTGAAACGCGAAATGTAGCGCCCCCTCCTCCATCACAACTGTTTCAATTTTCAATCCTGTGCTGTAGTCAAAGCCCTCCTCCTCTCGTACCACTCGCCAATCCTGACGTTTCATTTCCTCCACGGTGCTAGCTCGCCGCAAACCCTCAGGGGCGATCGGCGAGGAATGCAGCCGCTTGAGTGCCATCCTTACAGACATTGCCGGTAGGATTGGCATGAGGAGGGAGAGTGGTACAACCAACAGTCCGCTGAAACAAAGATAAGTATGCTGTGAGAGAAGACGCTCGTTAGTTCATGTCACTGTCAATTAGTCACTATAGTTCCAAGAGGCAATCTTACATTTTATTTATTTCTTATTTCAGTAAGTTGGCAAAGTTAAGGCTAAATTGCCATTTATTACACTTAACCAACTACTGTAGAACAATGCATTATACTAATATAAACTAAATAACAATCAGATAATTAAATACGCAGCAACTTATATTAATATACAATCACTGTAAAGTTAGTCTAAGATTTGTTTAATTTGTTATTAGGTACACTTCTAAACTGAGTATCTCATACACATGCCATTATTACTAATACATAATTGCAATAGCTCACTCAATTATAAAACTAATCATTCAACTTCGGTTGCCAGGTGCTTTTAATCAAAATAATATAACAGTATTAAGTATATTCCGAGCAAACAAAATAATAATTAAATAATTGTTTCTATGTGTACCAAAAATTGTCAGTAAAATTGGAATACCATTGTTAAATTAAAGAGTTAGGGCTATTTTAAGACAATTTATCAACAAGGAATGGACATTTTATTTAGTGTCTCATTGGAATGATTGATATGTTTTATTAATTTGTATAACAGTTAACTTAGCACAGCCTGCCACACAGGGAAAGAAGTTAAATGCTTGTATATTTATGTTGGAGGAGGTCATGGGAGTTTCCCGAGTGTAAACAATTTTTATATGTTTCTGGAAAGTGAGTAATTTTACAATCTGTGTAACATACTAATATATAAATATGGGTTCATTGGTTAGTGAAAGAATGACAGAACCAGTGAAAGTGTGTTTATTGATGCAAAATTACTTTAATAACGTTTGGAAAAATTCCCTTCGTATTTTTCACCGTTATGATTCTTTTGGTATCAGTTATGTAGCGTCCGTGACAAGCTCGTTTTACCAGGTTAATTTTATCTTGGTAAGTTTTCCAATAAAGTTAAGCTCGCATGAGAAAATTTTGGCAAACGATGCTGTTCATTGGGGGGATTTCTCGGGGATCGCCCGCTTCCCCCGATCCCTTTCGCACTTACTAAAATCGCTCCACTTTATAAAAATCTAGCTGTCATCAACAACTTGTAATGTTTTCGTTCTTTAGTGGAACTCAACACTCAAGATAAGGGGGTGGGGGAACTCAATCAAGAGCATGCAGGAAATCAATGACAATCTACTATTTATTATATCTTTTACAGTGCATCCAGAGACAATTAAGTTACTTTAAACAATTATTCATTTATTTCAATATCGATGACTATTGATCATTACAACAATAGCTATAGGCAGAATTTAAAGGATGCAACGCTCTCCTGGTAATGATCAGGGGACCCCATCCCCAAAACATCACCAAGACAACGCGACCAAAACTGTCTCCACCTAGACAATTATTGGATTTAACATGAAGTCTCTGCCTGAGGCAACCAGAAAAAAAAAATATATATATGAAAAGAACAAAATTTAAACAATAACAAAATTTATTAATTACTTTCAAATACAAAAAGATATATCAGAAATCTTATACTCCGTTGTAACCATTAACGGTCATACACAAAATATATCAATATATCATGAATCAATGGCTTTACAAATGCCATACATAAAACAGAAAATGAAATTACGTGGCCTCAGTTCTATAGAATGACATTAAAATTTACTTGGCCACCAAAAACGTAACATTTGATATTTCTCAGAAATTACATTATAAATACATGCCTCAGAAATTAACATTTAATACATACATTGACTCTATGGTCACACATGGACCAACCTCCAAGTAAAAAAAAAAAAAAAAACAGTTACAATAATTCTGGCTAGTACTTAACTGAAACGTGTCACAAACAACATTTACGCCCAGGAAAACGATTCTGACAATGTAAAATCTCCTCTCTCTCTCTCTCTCTGAATTAAGTCCATCATAGCCTCCGAGTCCGAGTCCGAGAGTCTCTCAACCAGAACCTCCTCCATTCTCTCCTTCCATGTCCAAAACTCCGCTCTTTATTACAAATACTAACCAATCACAGTTCAGACACAATTACGTTATTTCAACAGTCCTGTCCGCGCCCTCTATACGATTGCAGGCTTGCAGCGCTATCTACAATAGTCAATATGAGTGCCAACTTGCGTTTCCAAAATCCGTGACTTCAAACCTCTTCGATGACGTCATCCCCGATGACGTGAACAAGCAAACAGTACGTTCCTCTGCTCAGTTGCCTGCCGTCCGTCGGAGAACACACCAGCTCAGTTCGTCGTCAACACCAGGTAAGGTGTATTTTACCCTCCGCGCACAGCAAACGTTCAGCTAACACGATGTATTTTCCTTGAAAATAGACGAGGAGCGTCTCAAGGAAATCCCGAAGAAGAGGTGTATTCACTTACCACTGAAATTAACTTGTTAAGCTCGGTGCACGATCTCAGAACCTAGGAGAAGCGGTGCCCACTCAGGCCCCTCTTAACACCTTGCCGCCTGTGTCATCGTCGATGACCACGCCTATCGCAGCTTGGCCTCCTCGGCTCGGAGGACCGTCGTCTTCAGGTGGCGTCGTTTACAGGAATCCCCTCTCTGCACGGTCGGCCTCACTTATATATTAGGCGACGCCCTGACGTCACTCGCTGTGCCCACAGCGGCATGGCTAGCTCAGCCATCGTACTTGGGTTAGACCCAGGGGGTATTGCATGGGTCATAACAGTATCCCCCCAGTCGACAGTAAAGGTCGTCCTCGACCGTCATGGATGCTGGGCGTTGATGAAGGCGGGCGGTGTGAGGTGCTCTGGGGCGCCGTACGGTGGAGGGCTACAGCCTCCTCAGGTTCGGCTCTTCCTCGTGCTCGCGGGTGCCCGAACTTACGTTGCAGTGGCTATTTTATACGCGCGTAACAATATGACGGAATGTCTTTGCGCACTCATATGATTGTTACGATACACCTCTTCTTTGAGTTTCCAAAGCATTCTAATTAAAACATCTGGGTAGCTATTTCATTTTACACTGTGCTTATGCATTGAACGTTATCTATATACTTATGATAATACATTTGTGAAGGAACCGCTAAACAATTAAAACATCTGGGTAGATATTTCATTTACGCTGTGCTTATGCATTCAACCTTATCTATATACTTATCTATATACTTATATTTTCTGAAGGAACAGCTATACCATTAGAGCTTCAGTCAGAACATTCTGAGTTAGCCGGGATGGCATACGGAATTTAAGAGCGGCGCCTTACCCCTTAATGAAGTACCGGACTTCTGATATTATTACTGGTCGTCCGCTCTTCGGGATAGTGGGTGGTGTAGGATGTGTGCACTTGGCCACTCAGCCTGCTCTGAAAGAGTTTTTGTTATTTTTTTTTCATAACAGTCTTGCGTATTTTTCTTTCATAATGCTAATGTCTATTTAATTTAACTGTTTATACATGTGATGTATATATTAATTTTGGCGTAATATATTGCGCCAACCTTATGATATTATTACAAAAATTGCAATTATTAACTTAAATATTTAAAAATTTCCTAACATTTAAATAAAATATTGTGCTTACAACTTGCAGATTTACAACTTATTATATTTTACACAATTTACTTTGAACATTATATATAGACCTTAACCTATTTCATTCAAATACCCCGGGGTTTACTACGGCTTTGATCCAAGGTTACGGTGCGTCCACCTGGTGCTGCCATGCGACGGCACGTTTGTTAACTGCCTGTAGAAGATCAAGTCAGCTGTTCTCGCTAAGGTCTGCGTCTTCCGTGTAGCGTCTTTACGCGCCATGCTGGCGTGTTTTGAATGTAGCACTTATGCGATCGCGACGAGTCGGGAAATTGAAACACGTAATAACATGTGTTTTTGTGTGATAATTAGCAATTGCTTTTGATATTTAATGTGCACCAGTGTCCATGGATTACCTTCATCCGTTGTTGTTACCAGCTGTAAACGGTGGCATTGACCTCCACTGCTGAACCTGATGGTTGGCAACTTTTCTCTTGGGCTTTTACTGGAGGAAGGAGATCCATTACCTAGTGTCGCTTGCTATTTGTAACCCTGGTTCTAACACATCGTTCAGTAACCAGGCCACCCGGCCAGGAATTCCATAATATTAAACATAAGTTGCTGCAAACTGCAAGGCAGAACTCCCCACTCCAACAGCGGCACGAGTTGCCACACAGGGCGCGATAAAGGGGCGTGTCACGATACCTACGAGGTCTGTCTGTCTGCCCCATATCGTCGCCAGGACCACTCCACTACCAAGATGCACCACG
>PNEQ01029092.1:0-14352 GCA_003012365.1 Medauroidea extradentata | reverse complement strand
GATATACAATTGTGTTAAAAGAAGATTCATCACTTTCTTAATGAGTGTTTTACCAAGGCCTACTCAGAGTATAATGTGTCACATCTCAAGTTCAGCTGTAGAGAAGGTATGTTCTGTAAATAATTTTTTTCTTTAACATGTTTTGTATTAAATTTTGACTTTTATAATGTGTGTACATGTAATAAATGCTTTAGTAATGAGTGTGAAAACTCCAGTTTTTATAATTCATGAGAAATATCGTAATCTGTTATTATTTGGGTCACCCCTCTACAAAGTACTCCTCTATTAAGTAGTGTTACAATTTTAGGCCCCTCAAGTACTTTATAAAGAGAATTTACTGTACCAACCATTTTTATTGATTTTTTTCTTGCGGTGCTGTTGGCAAAAATGTCTGCAACTGCCATAATGATGTTTATGTACCATGATCGTCATATTAAAGTAATTATAAACTCTTAATAACCACATACCTTTTTGATTTAATGCATTAGAATATATTTTTTTTACATTTATAAATAAAAATATTGACGATTCTTTGGGAGTAAAAGTTTCATACGAACATTCCGGCAATATTTTTTATGGATAAACAACAAAGGCCTACCGCAATCTTTAAATGACGTCCAAATTACAAGTACAACATATGTAAGTAATTATTTATATTTTCATTTTGACTGCTCGTGAACATTTTATATCAATTTGTGCCGGTAAATATCACAGTTCAATTAATTAAAACAGACATGTGATGCTGGTTAATAGCTGTGGTAATAGTAATAGAGAACCGAGGATTGAGGTTAAAACCACAGTCGGTCCCGGTTCGGTCATGTTTCTTTAAATAACCGATGAACCGAGGTACCGAAAAACCGATCGTCCCATCCCTAGTTTTGAGTTTTGATATTTTCAGTGAATTATAAGTTTTGATTTGAATTCAACTGTCTGTAACTGTCTGGCTCAGGTCACCTATACTTTCAGTGGCCGTGATTTGGCTCTTTGGTTTTGGCTCTTTGGTTTTGGGCACATGTTACTGAGGTAATTTTTAATTTTGAGCAGGATGCCTCGTCGTTGTCCAATAGACATACCTGATTATATGGTATTGATATTTTGTTGCGTGGATGCCACTCCGTCGCTGGTCTAAAGGGTGTGCCACATGTGTGTTTTGTATTGTTTGCAGGGTGCCTTGTCGTTGTCCAATGGGTACACCTGAGTTTATGTTCTAGTGTTTGATTGCCACTCCGTCGTTGTCCAAAGAGTGTGCTGGTTTTCTAAAAATATTGATTTTGTGTGTTTCAAGCTTGGTTCAAGATGACCTAACCCAGATTGTTATTGATGTAAATTTTTCCTTATGAGGTGATAAAGTAAAGTTTTTGCTAATTATGTTTTATTTGTGATTTGCTTTAGAATGTTGATAGATGTTGAGTTTAGAGAGTTTTGAAGCAATATATTTAATGTTGTGATTGGGTTGTTTGGATCTTGCTTTGTACTCAGTGATATTTGCTGGCATGTACACATAGTTAAGTTTTATATGAGTTGTGGTGATGTTTGTTTTGGGATTTCCTGGCAGTGCAGTTGTGTATATTTGAAAATTTTATAAGAATACATAGTAAATGATAATAGATTTTAATGATTTCAGTTGCAGTGTAATGGTCTTTGTTTTGTTTTCTTTTGAAGGGTATTTTGGCAGATGTTCATATTGTAAATTGTAGAGTGCAAGGTTTGCTGCTGTTCTGTGTACTGTTGTTGTGCTAACTGTGATGATTCTGTTTTTGGTGATTTTAATGGTGTTTCTGTACTATATGTTTCCTGTTGAATTGTTTGCTGCTGTAATGTGATGCCTATTGATTTTTCTAAATGTATTTTTGTCAATGGTCATTCCGTCAATGAGAGGCAGGCTATAGGAGCCTGGAGCTTTTCGACAAGTGAGGTCTACATTTACCTTTTAGTACGTAGGCTGCGAACCACGTTAAATCCACCACTGCTGTATAGGTTATAAAATTAAATTGGTAGTAAAGTCCCTCATAAAGCATTAAGTTAAATTCAATGTTGCATATGTTCCAGTATAAGGCCAGGAGGGTAAAGTTAAATTAATATTCAGTGTAGGCCGGTTTCATGAGACGTGAAGGCTTTTTAAAAAGTTAAGTACAGGGGGTGTACAGAAGTTGTAGGGTATGTTAAAGAGATGTGTTATGTATGCAGGCTAAAACTTTTAATTAATTAAGAGTTTGATGGATCAATAAATGGAATTTTCATAAGGTACATGGCACACGCGCAAGATTTTTAAGGCAATTAACTAAATGCGAGGAGGCTATCTTTGAGATTATTAAGTGAGTATGGCAGTGATGTAGCTGTACATGAAATATTACAATTAAAATAATTAATGTTGTATTGACGTTACTATAATTCTGGAATTGAGTAACAAATATTTTAAAGGAATACTGGGTTGAGCAATTATGTATTTGAAAAATTTATCAAATGTCTGTGAGAACTGAATTCTTTGTCCGCCAACATTTTTGTGAATAAGGCCTAGTCCCTTGCTCATTTTGGTATAGTAAAATGGTATTGAACTTTGGTATAAAACAGTCAGCCATGATAACATAACAGAAGCCCAATGGTAAGTATTTAAATGTGTACAAGAAAAGTAAACGAGTAATGAAATAAATATGTAGTTGTATACAGTGTTTCCTAAAAGATTTAGGAACAGTCTTATAGCTAAGCCAAGCGATAATGAAGGAGAATACCAAATAGAAAGTGCAAGAAAGTAATTATGTTTATTGTTTAGTTAAGGTAATACAGTAGAGCCCCGATTTAACGAACTCGGGAATAATGAAAACAGAGATTTAACGAAAGGATTTTCAGGAACCATCAAAATATAACAAAAAAATGTATTAAATAACTAAGTGACTTTGATAAAATGGAATATTAATTATAATTAAAGTCCTTTAAAAATACTAGCACCGACCGCAGAATATTCCTATTTCTCAGCAGAAAAGCTTAAACTATCCGTCGAGAAACAAAAAAAATTCATTAAAATTCGTTGAAAACTTTGGCCGCAAGAATGATTTTGAGATACGCACGTGCGGCCGAGCGCGCGCCTAGATCCTCATCCTGGCGGCTAGCGAGTGAATGAGCATCTAGGTACCCAGTCTCCACAGCGCAGCGGTGGACAGTGCAAGAACCAAATCACAAATAGTGCTTCGCGTCTCCGTTAGAATGCGCTGCACAGCAGCATGCTCTCTTCATTAATTCTATTACCAATAGAACGCAGTGGTGTGCAGCGTAATTATTCACACTCGCATCCCGAGATAAAACAAGCGAGTTTATAAAAATTTACGTAATGTTATTTATGCAGACTTTTTACAACGAATTTATTACCGTTAACGTAAATAATTAGTTTCTCCGATGCTAAAAAAACGCTCGAGTGCAAAGTATTTTTAGCTAGCAAACCAAAGAGTTTGTTTCATGAGCGCGGCTGCATACAAGCTATAATGGCAGCCGCAGCGCGTATTTAATTATTATTTTATTGTTGTCTCGCAAACTTTTAATCCAGTTTTCCTTGCAGTTTTATTTTTTTACAATTTTTCATGGGAATTTCCTTAATTTTGTTGGTGGGGCGGGCCGGAGATCGACGAAAAGATTTACGGCTCTGCGGTGTTAGTTATCCCGTCTCATGTGTTGATGGTGCGCGCAAGGACGGCCTAACTCACCATGCGCACGCTCACCGAGCGTTGCACTAAAAGTTTTTTAAGTTTTTTCGCCAATTTTTTCCTTTTCACGGTTGTGGCTTATCTGTTGACGGTAAATGCGTTTTGTTATTGTTTTGAGGCAATATACTTTTTAAAAACTACCTTAAATTATGACGAAACATGTCCGAGGATTTAACTATTTTTTTGCCTTGGGGGGGGGGGGGGGGGGGGGATAAAGTCGGATTTAACGAAACATCGATTTAGAGTAGAAATTTTCGGGTCCCATGGCATTTCGTTAAATCGGGGTTCTACTGTAGTAGTAAACGTAATAATGCTCGACCACTTGAGTAATGATTAATAGTTATAGTATGTGCCAGTATTAACTCATTCAGTACGTGTCCCATGGAGTCATGGCAACCTAACTAACTCGCCATGGCTTTATCAGGTCTTTCCCATATGTGGCTAGGTGGTGGAGACCCCCTTGCTGTTTCAAAAACCATTCCACGGATGTTATACTTTGCAGGAATATACCATTAGCACTTACTTGTTTACATTGCTGAGTTTGTTAAGGGCATCACGAGAAATGACATGGCCACAAAGTAGCCTCATGGGAGGATTTGCTTCTGTACTCTGCTGTCGCAATATTGGGCATGCAAACACAGAATGGTATCGATTCTCATCTCCCAGATCTATTTCAATCTGAAACAGTGAACACACCATTCATTCATGCAGTCAAAATGTACCTTATATAACAAGAACAATAATTATACTGGGTTTCCAGAAAGAAACCTATAAGCATACCACGCGAATCCTGGGCTAAACTGGAGACAAAAATGTTAGTGACAAAATGTTGTACACTGACATTTTATGGAAAAATGTGGAAACACAGCAAAGAGACAGTTTCTCAAGCATTCCACTTCCAGGTATAGATATAATTTATCCTTTGCTATGTCGAGTAACTGTTAGTGGTAACTCTTTTATTTTATAACTTAAAAATTAAAGATAATGACTGCTGTAATAATTTTGAACAAGCAAGATAAAATTGTAATTTTTTCCTTCTTTTCATCAATAAGCAACTGCTTTTTTTTTTTTTTTTTTTAAAGGAAATGTTAACAATTTTTATTTTAATCTGTTACTGCGCGGCATTGGCACACCGTGGAAGGATACAAGGAGATAGCACGAGAAGGGAGGAGTAAAGAGTAATGGTAGAGAGTTGCAAGGCTGCGGTGATGTCAGAGGCACGTTCTGTGCCGAGGCTCTGTGGGGAGTGAGTTAACCTGGAGCAGGAGATAATTGAAGCTACCGTGACACTTTCAATGTTTGCAGACCACGTGCAAGAGCAATTTTCTTCTTGTGTGATATTCAATTTTAAATAAATAAATATTAATGAAAAAAAAAATGTAGATGAATTAAACAGTAGAATTTCGTTTCCTCTGCGAGCTGTGATTTTTCCTGGGACTGCACGTCAATCCCTTGAGCAAAATATTCAAGAATCCAGCAAAATATTCAAGAATCCATTATCACAGAGTAAGTCAATGCAGCATAAACTGCATTAAATGTAAAATTTAACCAACTAAATAATTTTAACTCCAGAAACAAATACAAAGGAAAGAATAATGCATCTAATTTATTTCCTACATAAACTCAGCGATTGGTTTTGATCTAGCACAAGAAATATAAACAATAACACACAGTAAACTTACTGGTAATTCATCCTTGCCATTCCAAATTGAGACTTGCCGCTGTTGCATCACTTGTTTGATGTTAAGGAGGGCTGGAAGTGCAGCACAACCTGCATTTATACTGTAAACAAAATAAATATTGTTCAATGCTGAATTGCTGCAACATTGTTCAAAATCATGCACAACAAAAGCTTTTCTAAATACAAGTATAACTAGTACGCTACAAGAAAACACTAAACGCACTACTGTATTTTAAAAAATTTATTAACTCTCATGACTATACAGAACACTCCCAAAAAGAGCTGATATGTATTAGAAGAAATAACTTATAGATGCCACAATTTATTTTATATTCATTTAATTAATTTTAAAAATTCTTACGGCAGTTAGGTGTTTGTACAAAACAGAAAATGTTACATAAACTCTGTTTGGATTGGAAACTACAATGGTGATCCTTCCTAATGCATTGGACCTGGAAATTCTATTATTGAGTTGTAAAATATCATGTCCAGAACTGAATAAAGCAGAGTAAAGATATTTTGTAAAGGCTGAAACAGCAAGGTTCTGAATGTTCATGAGGATGGAACGAGGCAAATACACTGCAGTTGAAGTAAGCAAGGGCTAGAGAAAATTATATGCACCTAGAAAACCCATCAGCCAACTGCAATGTCTGGTTCATTCCTCACAAGTAATAATTGGCAGCAATCCCAAAAAAAAAAAAAAAAAAAAAAAAAAAAAAAAAAAAAAAAAAAAAAAAAAAAAAAAAAAAAAAAAAAAAAAAAAAAAAAAAAAAAAATTACTGTGGTGAAAGGAGTGTGACCACAAATCTCTGTAGCTTCTGTGAACAAGACTGAGAGCAACTCAGGAATTATAAAGAGAGTTTTCATTTTAGAAAAACTAGCAATAAATACGTATAATTTTTAAAAAATGATAATACTGACTGAATAAATCTCAATAACAAACTTAATGGGGAAATTTTAATGTCAGCTACTATTATTGCAAAAATCAGAAACCAAAAATATTGTCACAGTTGGAAAATTTTAGAATTTTAATTTTTCATTTTTTAGAAATGATTCTGTACTTTCGTTTGGCTGCACACCTCACGGGTCTTGTAAGTTTTGTAACCAATGGATGTTGTTTGTGCAACTCGGTGCTGACTTCGATGGGCAATGAGCTAGTTTCATGCGGGCGCGAGCTAGACCTCATTTTACCGTCAATATGCGGCTTTGGTTTGCTCAACGTGGGCCGTCGATTGCGAAAAATGGAGGCTTGATAGTGATGGCCGGCTGCCGGTTGCCTAAGTAGACTGATGAGGTCAGCAGACGGACGAGTCTACTTTTGGTGAGCGTACTTGTATTCAGAAAGTTCTTTTCATGTCGTAGAGTGGTCTTGTTGCGGCAGCCATGACATAAAGATGTAGCTATAGATGAAGTTGTCATCGAGCTAGTGTGGGTGTCACTTATCCAAGGCTCAGGTAAAGGCTTGGAAGCCCTAATGTTAGTGTTGTGTCTTGTGATTCTGGGTGTCAAAAACAAGAGTTGATGGCTGCAAGCGCAGAGATCCACTCTAGATAAAGGTTGCGTGGGTCGCAGGGCAACATTGCCCTTAGGATGGAGTCTGCGTCCCAAAATCATATAAGTATTCCTAGTGTTTAAGTTCATTGTAAGTTCTAGATTTACGTTTTGTTAGATTTAAATAATTACTTTACATTTGATATTTGAGTTTTAAATTTCTGCACACGGCATTTTGGATTAACTGTGTAAAAATTATTATTTTCTAAGTCTTGCCTAAGCCTAAACACTCGGTTCTGTCTTTTACAATTAAATGTAATTTGTTTGATAAAATATTTTTAATGAAATGTTTAATACACAGTTTCCGATTTTTTCAAAATATTGCTTAACTTCTGTTAAACAGTAACATTTTTTATTTGTTAAGAACTTTGTTTTATTGTCTTCTTTCTAACATTCTAGTCATTTCTCAATAATGTTTATTAATTATTGTGACAAACTCTTTTGCATAACTTTCCTGAATTTATTAAATTTAGTTTTTTTTCGAAACATCACTGTCAGCTACATTATTTTTTTATTCCTGCTTTAATCACTCTATTCTTGTTTTAGATACGTGTCTTTGTAACACTAATCTTTTCTTTCAAGAAGTCATTTGAGTTCATTTACTAATTTTATTTTACTGACTGACAAGAGGAATAAATCCTGTAGAGGGGGCTAGAGATTTGGTGAGGAACTTCAGCATTTAATTTATTTCTCGCAAGTGCTCTGCTCTACTAACATTTTTTGTACAGGTTTATGTTGTTTTGGTTAAGTGCTACGTCCCACAATTTTCTTAAATTGTTTAGGAGAGTAGGTAAGGTAGGTAAGGAAGTGAAATATTTTCCCTTCCCGAAGTGTTGCAAAGCTGCTTCTACCATGGGCAGTGGGAAGGGATCGAGCGATACTCCGTCATTCAACTTGGCGTGATTAACCACCAGGCGAAAACCCTGTCCCCCCGGTTTACTAACCAAGAACCCTGGCGACGAAAACTTGGACGTCGAAGGAACTATTACCCCGGCCTTCAACAATGTATCGATCTTTTCACAGTAATGTCCCAATTTTACCGGCGAACATTGAAAAAGTTTACTCCCAAATGGAGTACTGTCCGTCAAATAGAACCTATATGGCACAATATCACACATTCCTATCCAATATATAATCACATTGGCAAATTCTGTTAGCATTAATTCCACATCCCGTTCCTTTTCCCCTTTTTGATCCATAAATCCTGTGCCTTCCGGTTAAAATTAAAAGACATTATTTCCTTTCCGAAATCCACTCGGGCCTGCACACGGCCCAAAAAATCTAAACCGAACACAGCATCAACGCTCAATCCTTTAATTATTACGAACTCATAATTCCACGAAAAACCCTCTATTTTTCAGTGTAGCTTCGCTACTCCGTCTCCAATGACTCGTGAACCAGTGGCAAGCATTAAATCGGGGCGCTTCTCTTTATTCAACGAGCGTCGCAACTGATGATTTCGACAGCATATACGCTCCCACAATTGCCGACTCATAAGGCTCCTAGACGCCCCGGAATCCACCAAAGCTAAATTTTCGACTCCATACCAATTTAATCTTACCCTATTCACATCCTCAATGTCATATGATGTGCGAGAATTTCAGAACATTACGGCTACGAGTCCGCGCCCGTCTCGTGCCCTTGCACATTTCCCGGACATTCCCGCCTGACGTGACCCACTTTATCCCATAAAAAACATTTCCGATCCGCCTTATTGATCATCTCCCTTTGACATCCGAATACCCAGTGACCCCTACGTCCACAATTGGCGCACCTTCCCACCCTGTTTTTCGAGCTATCCCTTACTTTCACCAATCGAAGGACTAGCGAAACACACAAACTCTCTCAATTGAGCCCACCACAATTAAGCAAACATCCTCGTTCATTATTTCCTTTGTTAACGCCTCCCTTTCGAGGAATTCTACTCCAACGTCCAATTTAAATCCCGAAATACTCGTCGACGGAACAATCCGGCGGCGCAATGTTCCCTACTTCACGAGTATTGAACCACAGAAGACACTCTAATGCTGAATATCACTAAGTATTCGCAATTAAGATTTGGGGGCAGTCGAATGTTCCGGACAGAAAATGGTGCAGCTCACACAGCATAACTCACCATACGTCCTCGTTGATGGCGACCCTAATGCACACAAGATCGCCGCAAGCCAATACGTGAACAACTGTGGCCTTTCTTTGGGGGCAGTAGAATGTTCCAGAGAGGAAATGGTGCAGCGCACACTGCATAACTCACCATACGTCCTCATCAACGGCAACCCTAATTTACACAAGATCGCCGCAAGCCAATATGTGAATAACCATGGCTTTTCTTCTCTTCCAAAACTGTCACACAGCTAAGAGAATTTACCTCCGAAAGAACATGTCTAAGCATGCTCTCCACACAGTATCCAGATATCCTGACTCCCGACCACCCATCGGCATCCACCTTTACTCCTGCGACTGCCTTACTCTGGCTGCTATACTAGACTGGGCGCTCGTCAGCGCCCCTTCTCTCGTCGACGTCAATCCTTCCCCTCATGCCCCTTCCATTGCCGAGACCTTGTGAGCTCCCCTCTCCCACAAGTCCGCCCCTCCACGGCCGTTAGAGGGGAAGAGCAGGCAAATGGGGCAGCCCAGAAATCCCCGGTTACTCAAGTATATCACCATCAAAAGCCAACCTGACGGAATTGCAGTCAAACTCGACCCAATCTCAGAAACAGGAGGTTCAAAATTCCTTAAGAATCCAACTAAAGATACTCCAAAGAAAAATATACTCAAAATCCAAATCAGCCAAACAAAACAAACTCAAAAAACAACCAACACAATGACCCAAAATAATTTGAAAACAGCGACCCGAGAACCAGACCACCTGCTCAACGTGATGATTTCTTATTGACTTGTGTTTTTCAGCAGTTGGTTGTTTTGCATTTTGTGTATAGTGGAGTAGCGTGGATTGAACTGTCATGGCGGTAAGGCGCAATCGCGTGCGCTTACAGCGTAAGTATGTGTCAAGTTCGTGGTATTGACTACCAGTTGCTAATACAGTCCATTAACTTCCTTTTCTTTCACTGCTGTATAAACATTGGTCCATCAGGGCCGGACCGTGTTGGGATTTTCGTTTTCGTTCCGTTTGTTTACTGCTTGATTCATAACCTTGCACGTCTTGGACTTGTGGTTGGCGTGTTTTGTGATACGATTTGTAACTACACGAATCACAAAGAGTGAGTTTCAACTTTGATAGCAAGTCTGTGGAATATGTAACTCGTTCAGGCGTCGACTTTGTGTAGGATACATGTGAACTGGCGTTGAATTATCAGGTCCTGTCTTGTGGTGTTTTCTTTGTTTGACATGGCAGACGTCAAAGCAGCTAAATCACGCCTTAGATTTTCAGAGGGACATGTGAGACGTGTGGCTTACTTAGCAAATGTGGTTATGAGTGACTCAAGTAAGATTGATGTTTTTCTCGCCAACGTACGTGGCCTTCCTGAGTTGAAGCGGTCGTACGAAGCTGATTATATACAAGTGAAAATTTCGCCAGACGAGATAGAAGGCTTTAACATCAATGATCACATGAAGCGATTAACCAACTTTGAAGAGATGAATTACACGATTATGGCAATTGTCGACGTGTTGGCCAGAAAGGACAAAGAAACAATGCAGTCAGACACTGATGTTAAGGAATTGAATACTCGTAAGTCAAACGTGGCCTTGCCAAAAATCGCCCTACCCAATTTTAACGGCATCCCACAGAAGTGGCCTAATTTTTCTAATCGGTTTGAGACCTTAGTCACTAACAACACAGGGCTTTCCTCAGTTGAAAAACTGGCTTATCTGAAGGGTGCATTTATTGATGAGCCGTAAGGGATGATTCAGTCTCTTTCATTGTTTGATGCAAACTATAAGGTAGCCTGGGAGTTGATTAGAGATCGCTATGATAACAAACATATTATTGTTACAGCTCATGTTGAGGCTTTACTGCATGCACCTTCTGCTTAGCAAAGTCGCCAAAAACACTGCATCAGTTGCTTACAATTATTTCTGAAAACGTTCCAGCTCTTGACATGTTGGGGGCCCCAGTGAATCGTTGGGACATAATACTGATTCCAGTTCTATGCAAGACGTTGGATGCGAAATTACAGTTAGAATGGGAATTGACGTTGGGGCACGAACCTCCGACTCTGGATGAGTTCCGAGCATTTCTTGAAAGGCACTGCAGGGCACAAGAAGCAGTGCTTACTATTTCACAATGCAAAGTGCTTGGACATCCAGAAAAACCTAAGCCGGTTCCTATGAAGCAATACATACCAGCATCTAGAGTCATGGTCAACTCTGTGCAATCTTGTGTTTGTAGTGCATCCCACCCTTTGTTCCAGTGCCCAGAATTTAATAAACACCTTAAGATTGCTATGCAATTGACAAGGAGCACAATTTGTGCTTGAACTGTCTGGGTAAATTGCATCAATCTAAAAATTGCTCCTCTCTCTCGTTATGCCGACATTGTGGTAAAACCCATCACACTTTATTACATTTTGAACATAAGGTTGAAAGTGAAGAGTCCAGTTCTGTGCATGTTGGTGACCAGTCCCCACCTGCTGAACCAGCAGCTTCTCTTTCGTCGCTAATGCCCACCATTCCTTGCTCGAGTCATACTATCCACCTGTCAACAGTTCAAGTAGCAGTTCTAGACTCCATGGGCAATCCAGTTGTTGTGCGGGGATTATTGGCTACAGCTAGCCAAGCTAGCTTCGTTACTGAACGGTGTATGCTGAAGCTGCATTTGAAACGTGCCAAGGTTCATCTTCCAGCTGAAGAGTTATCAAACACTCCTGTCAATGTCGCACGGGCATGTGCTTCCATTGTACTTGTGCCAGTTGGCGACACTAGTTTCCAGTTCACACTAGATGCATTTGTGTTACCTCATATTACAAGTGATTTACCTAGTGCGACAGTATCTGGTGGCGTACTTAATGCAGTATCCCATCTGAAACTTGCGGATCCTTCATTTGATGTGCCTGGTCCCATAGACTTACTCATTGGAGCAGATTTGGTGCCTCAATTGTTGACTGGTAGAAGGTTGGAAGGCCCACCTGTGGCCTTAGACTCTGTGTTTGGCTGGGTTTTGATGGGAAGGGTGAAGTCTGCACCTTTATTGCTTCAAGTCATTCTGCATTTCAGTATTCACTTCGTCTTCCACCCTGGACTCTGTCACGAAAAAATTTTGGGACATTGAAGAGTTTCCAACTACTACATACTGTGCAGCTGAGGATGACCAGTGTGATAAACTGTTTGTGGAATCTCACATGAGACAGGAAGATGGCAGATATAGTGTGACCTTGCCATTTCGTAAATTCCCCCCAGAGGTTGCAGACACCAGGCCTCAAGCTGTTCATCATTTGCATGGATTGGAAAGGCATCTGTGAGGAAACACAATGCTTAAAATTATGTATGCTGAGTCATGCAGGACTACCTGGATTCAGGATACATGGAGAAGATTCATCCAGACCAAGTTCATTCATCACACACTTATTATATTCCCCATCACTACATCTTCAAGCCAGATAGCTCAACCACAAAGTTACGCGTAGTGTTTGATGCCTCAGCAAAGGACTCTAGTGGAAAGTCGTTGAATGATCATTTGTTGACAGGGCCTAAGCTGCAGAAATTGAGGTACGGGATGTTTTGCTACATTTCCACTTGCATGAAATAGTGTTCACGGGAGATATAAAGCAAATGTATCGCCAAATTTTTGTACATCAAGACTACCAAGACTACCAGCCTATTGTTTGGCGATTCAGTGACACAGACCCTGTCAAAGATTATAGACCTACGGAGTCTCGTGTGCTCCATATTTGGCTCTCTGTACTTTACAACAGTTGGCTAAAGATGAGATGTTCCCTATTGCGTCCAAGGTGGTGGTGTCAGATGTTTATGTTGATGTCGTTACAAGTGCCAACACTGTGGATTCTACCTTGGCCTTACAAAGAGAGCTGATAGCTTGCCTTAAAAACTGCGGAAGTTTGCGAGTAACCATAGAGCCCCGTTAGATTGGCTACCAGCTGATGATATTGAAGTACCACAGTCGTTTCTGCTCGATGGTGACAGTCAAATTGTGGTAAAGGTACTGGGTTTGCAGTGGAACCCAACACCAGATGTATTCACCTACAAGGTCAATATTAGTTTGCACAGTGCCACTAAGCACAGTATATTATCCACCATTGCAAGGATCTTTGATCCACTGGGTTGGCTCAGTCCCCTCCTAATGTTTGCAAAGCACCTTCTGCAAGCTCTTTGGCTGAAGACGATAGATTGAGATGCAGGTCTTCCCTCTGATCTCGCACATCGTTGGAACATATTCAGTCAAGAGCTCTCGTGTTTGTCCATACTTGCAGTTCCTTGTAAGATCAAGGGTTCTAGAGACTGCACATGACACTCATGGATTCTCATATAGTTCAGAAATTGGCTATGCCGCTGTGGTTTATTTGCGTGTTGTGGCTCGTGATGGCAAGTGTAAAGTAGCGCCCATCAAGGTACAGTCTCTACCTCAGCTGGAACTGTGTGGTGCATTACTGTTGGCACGTCTGCTCAGTCACGTGAGTGAGATGTACAAGAAAGAACTGCAGATAGCACCTGTCACTGGCTGGACCTTGGATCATCATCTGTGGTGGAAGGGTCCTTTATGGCTAAGGGAACCAAGAGATAAATGGCCACCAAGTTCTCTTGGGTTGATGGATGCAGATCCAATATTACTTGAACAAAAACTGTGGCTCTGGTAACAGTCACACAGTCCAATGACCTAGATGAATTGATGATGCGCTTCAGCCAGTTAACAAGACTTCTGAGGGTTACTGCCTTCATATTGCGTTTCACTTGTAACTGTCGAACCTCCAAATCTGCTTGATTGTATGAGAGTATCAGTCCCTCTGAGTTGATTCAGTCGTTTAAATTGTGCTTCATCAGGTTCAAATGAGTTTTTTAAGTGATGATGTGGCTGCACTACAGAAAGGTCAATGCACTTTCCCCCAACTTAGGAAATTAGTTCCCTTTCTCGACGTTTTTGGCTTGATAAGGGTGGGCGGTCGGCTATCATTGTCTGCTGTTCCCTTTGAACAAAAACATCCAGTGCTGCTTCCAAAAACCCATGTATTGACAGATCTAATCATAAGCCATTACCACGAGAAAGCTAATCATCCTGGAGTAGACACTCTGAGGCATCCTCAGGGAACAGTTTTGGAGGGTACACTCCATTTGACCTAAAGTCATATGACCTAAAACAGTTTTAGGCTGAATGCCTGTTAGGCCAAGTGACTTTTAGGGCAAGTGACGTTTAGGGTAAGTGACGATTAGGGCAAGTGACTTTTAGGCCGTGTGACGTTTAGGGCAAGTGACGTTTAGATCATATGACGTTTAGGCCAAGTGACTTTTAGGACA
>PNEQ01029091.1:0-14335 GCA_003012365.1 Medauroidea extradentata | reverse complement strand
AAATGAAATGGAGTTTAATATTTCAAAAATACAATGTATAACTTTTACTCGAAAGACACATTCTTTAGTCTATAACTACCGTATAAAGCAGACCGTAATAAACCGCGTGACAACTGTCCGCGATCTAGGAATATTGTTAGATACAAAATTACTGTTCCATCAACACATTGATATGTTAGTTAACAGTGTCTCAAGAGCTTTAGGACTAATTTCTCATGTCACTAAACAAGCTACTAATAGCGATTCTCTGCTTTGTTTGTTCTATTCTTTAGTTAGATGTAAACTTGAATATTGCTCTGTTGTTTGGAATTCCATTACGGAAACAGACTCTAAGCGCCTTGAAAAAATTCAGATTAAAGTTTTTAAAATAATATATGAAAGATATAACTTAGATAAGACAAGTTTTATTTACAATGAAGTTCTAAAGAAATATAATACACATTCATTAAAAGAAAGAAGAATTGCTATAGATGCATTATTTCTTTTGAAATGTTTTTTTGTAATATTTGATTATACTGAGATCCACAAGTCATTATCACTGAAAATTCCAAATTATAGAAGTAGAAACTTTTTTATTTTCTGTTCTGGTAAATCTGGAAGAGTAATTGAACGCTGTACTAAACATGTCAACAAAATTTGTTTATCTATTGATCCATTTAGTGAAAAATCATTTTGTCTCAAAACATTGTTAGATGTAATCTGTTAGATGTTGATCAAAGCAAATATTTTATAATGATCTCTGTTCTGCCGCAGTAAGTTAATTTGATGAAATAATTTACTTACGCTATAAACTTATTACTGTAGATATCGCTTGGTTTATTATTCCTCACGGAATTAATATGTTTAACCACCTGTCTTGTGTTGTTGTGTTGTGTTTGTCTTGTGTTGTTATGTTTTGTGCTTTTTTGTTTTATAATGTAGTGCCTTCCTTGTGTGGTCTAATAAGACTGTTTGGCAGGCACTTTAATATTTTTGTAAATAAAAATAAATAAATAAATTATACCTAATGAAAACCAGTGGACGATATGGTGAGTTTATAGAATATTTACTTCAGACACCTAGTTTATGTATTAATACCCGTTATTAAGTAAGACATTTTACTGTCAAAAATAGTAATGTTTATAAACAACCCATTGTTAGTAACTACACACATCCACCCGCACATATGTGTGTGTATGTTATGCCATTTCTTTATTTCAATTTTCGTAATCAATAAAATTTGTTTATATAATGTATACGATTATGTATGATAATTTAACGCTTATAAACTTTAATAACCAAAGTATTATTAAATGTTTCTGTTACAGGAAGTGAGAAAGAAAGGTGCCATCTTGTTCGCACATAAGATGGTTCTGAGAGCATATGCAGTTTGTATACGTTTTAAAATAAAAGGGTTTATTTGGATTAGGTTAACTATTACAATTGTTTTAACTTGGAAAATATGCGTAGCGTTAAGAATAAAAGATACTCTAAATTGTTCTTTTGTTTACATGTATATGTGTGTGTAACGTTTATATTTTGCGAAGGAAGCAAATGTAATGACGCATGAAATCATCGTATCTGTTTTTTTACAACTAGAACGGCCTTGAGCTGTCGAGATCGATGCGTGGTGTCGCAATGAGGATTTATGTTTATGTGATTGGCAGAATTTTTATTGACGATTTAAGGTGGTAACACTATGTAATTGCGAAGCTTGCTGTTTCCTTCTTGGTCCATTTTCTAATGAAGCTGCTGCAGCTATTTTAAGATGTGCCGAATTTTTAAAATTAAAATTTAGAGTATAAAAGTATGCAGAGTTCCCGTGCATAGACACAAACTTTAGTGCACTTATCATGCAGCTAGTGCAGCTGAAATGTATTAGATTTATAAGCGTAGGCCCATCTAAGAGGAGACCTTGATTGGCGCATGGACGGCGTTGCCGCGTGTCACGCGGAATTTTTTTTTCACGCGAAACCGCTTAACTTATTCATCCACGAAAAAAAAAAATTTTTTTTCGCATGTGGGAAACGTGGCGGACGTTGCCGTTAGTCGGCGGGTTTTCTCGGAGAACTCCCGTTTCCCCAGTTTTTCTGATTCCATCTATTCTCCTCACTTCAACGTTTTCGTAATTTCAGCACGCTTGTTACAAAAATGATTCTCGGGCCTCTCGAAATAGCTAACAACGTTTTTTATACTGCTGTAACTTCGAAACCATTGCCTGAATTCGTAAAGTGCCAAGCATGAGGCATGCGTTGATCTTTGCATCATACTGTTAAAAAATTAATGTTGTGGTGACAGCTTAAGTCCCGTACGATAAAGACTACGAGAAAAACCTTGCACGCCAGTTTGGCGCGCTGCGAATAGAGGCGATATACTTCTCGTCAAGTGTGGGACGCTGGCTCTTATCACTACGCTGTTCCCACGCGTTAAGGGTGGAAATTCTACACTGGCGAAGACTCTTCTTAAGGAACGTATGTTTAGAAAAAAAAAAAAAATATATATATATATATATATATATATATATATATATATATATATATATATACAAACTCAATGCGACTGCAGTAGCATAAAAAATACATCTTATCTTGACTATCCTTGCTTCAAAAACGTGTTAGGTTCAAGTTACCTATTAGCATCTCGCTCAGTAACTGTTAATGTGTTCAAGTGTGATCAATTAATGTGACGTTATTTTAAATACATGTCAGGCACACAACGTAATTATTATTTTTCTGTATCTTGACTGAGTAGTTTGAACTCTGACAAACCTACACAAAAATAATAGTTACTAGTCTAGGCGAGGGCCGCAAGAGCGGAGTGGTCAGACATTTCGCCTCCCACCCAGGTACGATCCGGGTTCGATTCCCGGCGAGGCCGGTCCTCGAATTATCACATTTGGAATCGTGCTGGACGATTCCACTGACCGACGGGTTTTCTCGGGCTCTATCGTTACCTCGCCCCCCTCATCTAGGTGCTTTCCGATTTTAGAACCTCATTTCATGTCACACTTCGAAGATCGCAGATTGCCTCCGGGCTCCTATCGACAATATCTGCTTTAGATGTGCCGTACCCGGCCATCTGGTAGATTCCTTAAACGTTATTTACTTAGTTTTACTAACCTGAACAGATAAAACATTTAAAATTTACAATTTTTTAAACTTTGAGATAGTATAAAAAGGCCCTAACTTACATTATCAGTTTGAACTCTTGGACAAGTAGTAAATGTAAGTGCGATACTGACATAGGTTATTTTTACTTAAAGAAAAATTTTATTGGTATTACATAAACTAAGTAGGTGTGTTGCTAGTTATTTTTCTGTATTGGAATAATTATCCCCCCTCCCAACGTTCCAATGTTACACGCTTCTGAAGCTCAGCAGGAGAATGCAATGACACTCAAATATAGAGGAACTAAAATACATATCCTCTCGTCTTCACGAATCTTTTCAATCTTTAAATATTTTAAATGATACGATTCAACACTTGATGGACGATGTAGAATACAACACAGACGTTAATATTTGTGAGCAATACATCGAGAGAGCAAAATATGCGATGTTAAAAATTGAAACACTCATTACAAACGAAACACCAAAGACACTTCTGACTATACGAGCCTGCAATACACACCAACACATTTACCTCCTATTACTAGTTCATTAGGAGTTAAACTGCCTACTATTAAATTAGAATCGTTCAATGGAAATATAGAGGCATGGACACGTTTTTGGGAGCAGTTCAAGTCGGCTATAGATGAAAATACAGCTGTGTCTACAATTAACAAACACGTATTTCTTCGCGGATACCTTGAAGACGAGCCTAAACGATTAGTAGATGGGATAGCTGTTATAGCTGACACTTATGAACAAACAAAGAATATTCTTTGTTCGCGTTATGGCAATAGGTCCCACCTAGAATTTTTGGAACAACTACAACCATCGTTTTCTGATGCTGCAGACGATCTGAATAACACATACATCGAATGTCAACAGCGAATTCATGCTCTTACAGCACTGGGGGGAAATGTTGATGTATACGGAAAAATTATAGCACGTAAAATACTTCGAGCATTTCCCGAAGATTTAAATCGACGTTGGTTCCTTCATGCACGAAAATCGAACCTACAAGAAAGTAATATATATCAACTTATGGATTTTCTAAACGAAGAAGTTAACAGTTTTTTAAATAAACAAAGGGTAAGAGGTGATCCTTCTCATTTAATGTCTTGTACTCCTACAGCAGCTACCTTAACACTAGACCAAACAAACATAAGCCGCAAATTAAAACACCCCCAAAATTTAACTGTGTATTTTGTGAATACCGAGGACATTGGGGCCAAGATTGCCAAAAAATTAAGAATTATCAAGATAGAATCGATAAACTAATACAAGAGAACAGATGTTTTCTTTGTCACAAGCGGTGTCACGGAGTGCAAAGGTGCTATGAACGAGATAAAACCACTTATACTAAGTGTAAAAGACAACATCACATATCGATTTGCAAAGAAAATGTGTCACTTCAAACCGCGGTAGGTAAAATAGAGGTTAAAACTTCAAACTTCACTTATCTGCAGACTGCTAGAGTGTGGGTGACGGGTCCTTCGGGAAAGAGCAAACTTACCAGATGTATTTTAGATGCTGGTAGTCAGACCAGTTTCATCAATACTTCCTTGATCGATGCGCTTCAACTTCAAATCACTGACAAACAAAATTTAATGTTGAATACATTTGAATATTCTTCGAACAACTTTAGCTCGAGAAGGAGAATCAGTTTCAATATAAGAGGATTTTGCACGAATACCTCCCTCGCAGTCACCGCATACGAAAGCAACAATAGTTATTCACCTCACCCAACTATACAGCAAGATATGTGTGTGTTAACATATACTAATAAAATAAAGTTAGCTGACCCTAAAAACGATTCACCTTATATTCCTATAGAAATTCTCATTGGAGGAGATTATTATTGGAGGATTATCAAGAGGATACAACCCATCAGTCTCTCGTCTTCCTTAGTCTTACTTCCAACAATTTTCGGATGGGTTCTGAGCGGAAGTAGACCTAGTGCTTCTATAAACCCAGCTACAGTTCAACATGTCTCAGTTTCAGAAGATAAAAATTAGGACAACACAACACACATATCGGATGAAATTGTATGACAATTTTGGGACTTGGAAACTATTTGAATAAAATAACAAGAAGATCGTACACTAACAATCAGAGAAAATATTATTCTTCAAGAATTTCATAATTCTTACTGTCTAGAAGATGGAAGAAGAGTAGTGTCCCTTCCCAAGAAATATGACTTTATGCTATCAAATAATTTACACACTGCAAAGAAACGCTTCTGTACACTTCAGGATAGATGTTAGATTATATAACAAAGGAGCAGGTTGAAGAGGTGCCCCACAACATTGATTATCAACACACCTACTACTTACCCCACCATGCTGTGAAAAAACAAAACAAAAACTGCAATAAATATAGAATTGTTTTTGACGCCTCTTCCCACGATAGAGGCTCCGCATCTTTAAACGATGTCTTAGAAAGAGGTCCTAACTTACTTCCTGAGATATTTGCTACATTACTACGATTTCGGACACATTCAAAAGCAATAGTTTGTAATGGTACTCAGCATTCTTACAACATGTCCTTTATGAAGATGACAGAAATTTTACACGTTTTTTTTTTGGTATCGTGTAGAGAAAAATGACGAAGGAAATCTACATACTACAAGTGACATTATAGTTTATCGTTTCAGACGTCTACCATTTCGACTTACTAGCAGTCCCTTCTTATTATCAGACACATTGAGAGAACTAGCATCTCTGTATTCTGAAAAATACCCAGTCGCTACAGCAAAACTCGACAAATCTACATTCATGGACGATTTTTTATCTAGTGGAGATAATGACAGTTATGTGATAAGCCTTTATTATGAACTAACATCATTATTAAAACATATTAAACTCCCACTAGCAAAATGGGCCATAAACTCATAACCTCTACGAGAGATATGGAACACTGAAGGAAGAGAAGTAAAAGCAGAGACCAGTGTCCTTGGACTAGACTGGAATACAGTAGATGACTACATATTCATTGATATTCAAAATGACATTGAAGCATTATCAGAAAATACAGGAACGAAACGAAATATTCTTCGCGTAATAGCCAAGATTTATGATCCACTAGACTTGTTTACTCCATTATCTGTTATAGCAAAAATGCTTTTTCAGGACATCTGTTTTAAAGGAATCGACTAGGAGGACATACTACCATATGACCTAGCTCAAAGATGGCAATGCTGGACATCAAAACTAGAAAATTTGTCAAATATTTACATACCGAGATGGATTGGGATTGGTAACAATCTAAAATATTGTGAAATTAATGTATTTTCAGATGCTTCAGAGAAGACATATGGAGCTGTTTTGTATATAAGGTACGAGGAGAATTCTGAATGTTTAACACGATTGGTTTGTAGCAAGACTAGACTCGCTCCTGTGAAAAGGGTCACACTTCCTAGATTGGAATTACTTGCTGCATTAACTGCCTCACGCCTCCTTCATTACTTCTGTGTAGCTACTGATATTAAAATTATTCAGGCTACCTTATGGAGCGATTCAATGATAACACTTGGATGGATACACAATGACCCTACCAAATGGAAAACGTTCGTTTGTAACAGAGTCTCAGAAATACTAACACATACCAATCCTAGTCAATGGAGACATTGCCCTGGAACTCAGAATCCAGCAGATCACTTGACACGTGGCATTGAAGCAGATAAACTACGAACTTTAGACCATTGGTGGAAGGGGCCTGACTGGCTTGCTAAAGAATGCAAAAACTGGCCGCCAAATATATATGAATCAGCTACGACCTTACCAGAAACCAAAGGTAATTATCTTCAAGTTCATGTCGTTAATGTGATCCCGCCTATCCTAAATGCAGAGCATTTCAGTTCTGACAATAAATTATTACATGTCACTGCCTGGATCTTTCGCTTCATAGAAGCGCTCAAGCAAAAACATTTACCACTCAAACAGAAAATAATCTCGCCCGCACTTACCGCTGCAGAAATTAAAACTCTCGAAACTATTGTATTCATAAGATTCAAGAACACAGTTTTGCTGTTGAATTAAATTCACTTAGAGAAAACACTCCCGTACCAACATCTTCACCAATTACACGTTTCAATCCTTTTCTACATCAAGATATCATCTGATTGGGTGGAAGGCTACAGTTTGCGGATTTGTCAATAACAGAGAAACATCCCATTATCTTAGATGGTTCTCATCACTTCACACAATTACTAATAATGCAGACACACATCAGACTTCATCATCTAGGAGTTAGAATTGTGTTATCAGAATTACGCGATGAATTTTGGATTTTACGAGTTAGAAAAATAATAAAAAGTTCTGCATAAATGTCTTCCATGTAAAATTGCGCACAATTGTAGAGTGGAAGAGGTCGAAGCGCCTCTACCAATGGATAGAGTATTACCTGTTCATCCTTTTGCGGTCACAGGAATTCATTTCGCTGGTCCTTTATTTGTCAAGTTTGGTGAGCAAAGTAAGAAGTCATACATCGTATTGTTTACATGCGCAACTACTCGTGCTATTCATTTATAACTCGTAACAGACATGTCGACAGACAAATTGCTGACGGCAATGCAACGATTTATTGGTCGCCGCAGCAAAAAAACAACCAACAGTGTTATTCGACATACTAAATAAATGTAAAATACAGCATTACTGTGCAGATTATAATGTCGTCTGGAAATTTATAGCGCCGCGAGCAGCTTGGTGGGGCGGATGGTGGGAGAGGTTGGTAGGATGTACAAATCTTTCTCTCAGAAAAATACTAGGACGAACTCAAACAGACGAGGAGGAGTTAAACACAGTTCTAATCAATATTGAAGCTTCTTTGAATTCGAGACCATTCACTTATGATACAACTACTGACGAAGTTTTGACACCTGCTCACTTCATCAAAGGTGGAAAATTGACTACTTTACCGCAAGGACCAGAACCAACAACAAAAGGAGATCTCATTAAAGAATTTCGTCGAAAACAAAGAATCACGGAACATTTTTGGCTGCGTTGGAAAAAGGAGTACCTTCTGTTGTTGAAGAATTATCACGAAGTGAAACGACAATATAAACCAAATAAAACCAGGATAGGGGACATAGTCCTTCTTCAAGATGATGTTACACCTAGACATATGTGGGCGAGAGCATGAATAGAAGAAGTAAGACGTGGATGTGGCAATAAAATAAGAGGTGTGATACTTCGCCAACCAGACGGGACCAAGATCAGTCGTCCTATTCAGCTGGTCATCCCACAAGAGATTGACCCGGGGGGGGGGGGGTTATGTTGAGGAATCATAGAAAAATTTATGATACTTTGTTATGTATTCTCTGTGGAGAATAACAGCTAAAATAAAAAAGGGAAAAAAATGGTGTGTTGCTTTTTAACTACATTATATATACGGTTTATATAAAATATATAACAGGGCTGACTGAGCCAATGATTAAAGGAAGCATCCTGCCTGATGATAACCTAACAGCTAGAAAATTAGTCGATCTTGCATCTGACTGGTTGCCAGTCAGGGTGATGAACTTGTCCGACCGAGAGCTAGGCTTGAGGAGGGGCCATAACAGGAGTTTGTAAGCAGGTTTCACAAATCCTGTCTAATAGTCCTGAAGTCCCAGGGCCAGCTAGCAATGAAGGTATATTGTCTGAGGCATTAGATGGACTCTTAAAGAAAACAAAATGAATCCTAAACTTGCGACAGGAGACAGCTGTAGCTGAACTATTGCAGATAAATCTAAATACCTTCTAGTGTGGGCTAAATGACCTAAGCTGGACCGATGTCCCATTCTATCGCACTGACACAGGCGAGGCGCGGCCAGTAAAGCAGTCCTCTAGATGACAGCCTCTAGCTTCACACGAGATGTTAGATAGTATCCTAACAGAGATGAGGGACCTAGATGTAATAGATCCATCATGGTCCTCTCCAGTTGTGTTAGTGAAGAAGAAGGATGTGTCTCTGAAATTTCTGTTGCTACTCTCAGCTGAATGACATGACAATAAAAGATTCTTACCCTCTGCCAAGGATACACGACACCCTACACAACTTAGCAGGAGCACGGTGGATTTCGACCTAGGACCTGAAGAGCAGGTATTCGCAGTGTGAAGTAGCCACAGAGGACGGATAGGGACTGACTTCTGTAACCTAAGGAAAGGAACCTGGCTAATCAAAATTATGCTGTTTGGGCTATGCCCTGCAATCTTCGAACATGTAATGGAAAAGTTCGTCCCACTGAACTCCCGTCAGGCTTGCCGAGACGACATTGTCGTCACTTGCAGAACATTCGAAGAACATTTGATGCACCTTGAGGTTGTGTTCCAGAAACTTTCTGCAGTCAACCTGAAATTGGTCCCAAAGAAATGTAATCTGTTTCAGCAGATGGTTGAAAATCTTGGGACACGTGTCATTAATAGGATAGAGACACACCCAGAGAAGACTGAATCCATCAGATGTTGGCCTCTACCATCTGACAAAACTGATTTTTGTAATTTCCTAGGCTTGTGTGCATATTACCACAATTTCGTTAATAGGTTCGCAGCAGAGGGAAAGAGAAAATTTTATTGGACCTCTGCATGTGAGGTTGCCTTCGCGAGGTTTAAGGAAATATTTACATTGCATCGAATTAAGGGTTTTCCTAATAGTGAGAGCGAGTTCATCCTCGACACTGATGTTAGCGATGTTGGTATTGGTGCTGTGTTGCCCCAAGTTCAGGAAGGGAGGGAGAGGCCATTTGAGTATTTCAGTAATGTACTCGTTGAGAACCTGTATCTGTTGTGTAGGCATTTTCTCACTTTCATTATTTCTTTATGGAAGGCAATTTGTAGTATGTTCTAATCGTGATTCATTAAGATGGTTACTAAATTTCAAAAACCCAGAAGGGCAGATATCATGTTAGATATAACTTCTACAGGAATGTGATTTTGAAATTCAACACAGACTAGGCCGTATTCACAGCAATGCTGATGCCCTCTCACTGAGACCCTGTGAACCATCCTGTTAACACTGTGAGTGGCAAGAAGTAAAGCAGAGTTAGTTCAGAACTGTATGCAGGAGCCCAGAGGCGAGAAGATACTTCTGGTAATTAGACACCATCATGGGGCGATAAAGAAACAAGGAAGACCAATTGAATTACCCCAAGCTGCAACCTCTAATTGTGGGAGAGGAAGGAAAAAGACCGACGACCAAGCTGGGAGGAGATATCTAGTATATGGATCACAGTCATATCCTTTTGGACATAGTGAAAATCCTTCACCCTCAGAAATGGGATGCTGTGTAGGAGTTGGGAGGTCAACAATGGCAAACAAATACAGTTTCAAATTGTCATGCCAGACTTTAGGGTTTCAGAAGTTCTGAAGGAATTACATAACCCTGCAACTGGTGGGCATGTTGGAGTCAATAAAACCCTCGACAAAGTTCGCCTGAGTTTCTACTGGCTCCATTGTCGGGAGGATGTGGTGAAGTGTTGGAGCATGTCTGACAAATGTGCATCACGAAAAATACCGAGAATTAAGGGATAGTGGTAGATATTTTAGGCCTTTTACCATTCACTGAGAGGGTGAACCTATACCTCCTCGTATACCAAGACTACTTTACTTAGTGGCCTGAAGTCATACTGATCCCAAACCAAGAAGCTTGTACGGTGTCCAAAGCACTTGTGGAACATATCTTCTCCAGATTTGTGATGTCCTTTGAACTGCATTTGGAACAAGGACAAAATTTTGTGGCTAATTTACTCCAAGTGGTGAGAAGGATTTTGGGTATGAGCTAGACATGTATCACAACACTGTATCCTCAGTTTAGCGAGGACGTGAGGGCATATTCAGTACACCACGTTTGCTGGACACGAGCCATGTATTTACACAATATATACAATATATACATCTACACATTCACAAGACCGCACTAGCTGGACGCATGCAAACTGTTCTGTTCAGCGTACCGGGAGAGACTGCCTTCTCCTGGTTAAGGTGTGGTCTCGCTGGGCGACCCCAGTAATCCCTTGTCCTGCCTGGACAATGAAATGTGCCTGGGGGTGGCAAACTGTTAGCGGTCGTCTGGTCGGTCAGGGATGTACACCGCCCCACTGTGCTGTCCTGCACCGACAAGCTGTCAGGTGCGCATCGCTTCTGCATACAGCAGTGGTGCACCGCCACACTCAGTAAGACGGGATAGTCAAATGAATTAACCGCACTTTGTAACAGTACCTGTAGATATCCGTGTCAGAGAGCTAAAAGGACTGGTGTGCCAAGGTGCCTTTATCTCTGCAAGTGCTCACGAATTCACAAGAGTAAAACCTTCGAAGTTGTTACTTGGAAGAGAGCAACGCCTCCCTAGTAACTTACTGTTTGGACGACCATCTGAAAAAGAGGTAACCACCCCAGAATATGCCAACGAACTATGTAGGAATTTAGTGGATTTATGCATATTTACACTGCAGCACCTCAGAATTAATACCGACCGAATGAAGACAAAATATGATCGAATAGCATCTGCTAAGAAATTTAAAAAATTGCAACTAGTTTGTTTGCATAACCTGCTATGAGAGAAGGGATACCGCCTCAAGCTTCAGAAAAACTGGGAAGGCCCCAATAGGATTACAAAAAGAATCAATGATGTAGTCTTCAAGCTATGGCACGGTGGCTCTCGGGCTAAATGCAAGACTTTCCACAGTGATCGACTGGCACTTTATGAAGGTCCAGAAGTTAAGGAGTATGTTCGGGATGAACAGACTTACAGAGGGAACAGTGTAACGAGTCAGTGCTTTTGAAGGCTGAGCGACCTGACATTCCAGGCCATATCCCCCACCTGCAGCCCTAGCAATGTGGCAGCGAACTATGGCCTTCATCCTCCATTATCTTCCCGCCTCTGCTGATGCAGGCAACTCAGGCCTGGCTGAAGTAACCGGTCTGCTGAATTGGCGAGCACCTGTCAGTCATCCGGGACAAGCATTCAGCTTGGGCGTAACTGAATGTTACCGCAACACGTAGAACATACAGCTTAGATCAACCAACATTGTCGGCGAGCTCTGAGAATATTCTGGGCGTCGTCGCAGGCGACTATAAGTACTGGCCCACTGCGAGTAGCGAGCAGAGATGAAGTTATTTAATTGGTGAGTGTTCGCAACGGACTTGTCAGAGCGGGACGAGGCAGACCAGCAGATCGAGGAGACGCTATGTATGTGTGAACGACAGTGACACTTATCAAATGGGGTGAGTAGGGGAGGTCAGTGTTATATGCAACACTTAACTTCGTATGCCTATAAAATCCATTACAGATGTTCCAATCATTACAGAATTCAGGAACATGTTATCTGTAATAATATATTACAACGGATGTGTTTAAAATACCATTTAATATTACGAAACACAGGTAATTTAAGATTTTTGAAATTTTTTTTGCCATGTAATTTGGACTGCACCACCGTGTAACTTGGTCTAGCCCAGAATAATAACAAAGAAAACCGAGGACGAATTGTGTTACAAATAAATGCTTTATTTCGCTTTCGAGATGTATGTTGAGCTCATCGTTATGAACGTGTAAACACAAAAATACAAAATCGCTTACAAGAAATGTAATTACGTTCTGATTCAAATGTCTTTGGGGTGCGTTAACTCAGATACGTCTTTATATTTCTTTTCAATGGTCAGCTACAAATCTGTCGACTAAAGAAGCGATGTGCTGAATGGCACGTTTCCTTGTAGACATTCTCAGCTTTGCTGAAATCGCAGAGCCAACGATGGTGTTCAGTGGCTTAAAAAAAGGCCATGCCAAGTGGCTGCATATGGTGAGTGCGATGAGATTGCAGCGATAACATAATAACCCCAATTTTTGCGAGCTAGTTCAATTGCATCTAAGCACTTAGTGTGACAGCTCTGATCATCTAAAATAAGAAGAACATTTTCTGATACACTTGGTTTTACGGTCCTAACGAAGTGTGTCGTCCATTCCGTAATGTCATCTGTAGTCATCCACCCTTTGTCCTGACAACTGAAAATTATTCCATAGGGAGCACCAAATGCTCGAGACTCCATCATTATATTCCTAGCGTAGATCAGCATCGGTGGGATAAATAACCTAGCAGCATTCATGGCGTAAACCTCTGTCACAATCTGCCCCTTTTCACAAGCTCTGATGCCACCAACTTGATGCGTTCCTCTTTTTGCAATAAATTTTTCCGGTCGTTGAACTACAGTATGCGAAGTTTCGTTCATATTAAACATTCTGGATGATGTAATTTGTTCCTAGTCTACTATTTTTTTCAGTGCATCGAAGAATTTGTTCACAGCTACTTTGTTGAACCCATAAGCTCTATCTAAATATGTAGCTTCTGGAAGTCTCAAGCTTAACTCTGGATGTAGTGTAGTTTTTATGATGTTGAACATGTCCGCAGCTTTATTAATTCCCAATCCTTCCTCCGTGGCATGTATGGCTACTGTCAAGTCGTCTTCGTTCCATTTATTGTAAATCCCCTTAGATTTATGTGCTTCTATTGTGGTAATCTAAAAAAAAGGAATTAGTTACATTTATACGTATTGTCAATGCATTCGTGTAATGTGAACTACATTCGTGTAATTTGAATCACACTTGTGTAATTCGGACCACTGATCCAAATTACACGATCGCTATGGGACCATATCACACTGAGACGGGTGTTTCATATAACTCGACCTACAGAATACTACCAGCTTTTCCGTCTGCTATATTTTCTACATTTGAGAACTGTTAAGTCCGTGTCCTACTATTGCATCGCTTGAGGGGGAATTTGTGTACTTGGATTTCCTACCTTGTTGTTGCATGCATGGCTGAGACACGGCGAAGTTTTCCTGGCGAGGAGCGATGGCGATAACAGCTGGGCGACTCCGTTTCCTGTCGACTTGGCTTCAAGACCTCGTGCAGCGAAATGACGCGGGGAGCGTTTACAGGGCCGTCCGACTTTATTAGCCCGTACTTCAAACGTAAAAATAGTAAGTACAGCAACCGCTTACGGCGCTAGTAGTAACATTTAAAGCCGGAAACCGGGCCGGAAGTTATGCGTTTAAAAATGGCGTTCTTTTTTTGTATGTTCCATGTGTGCGGATTTTGGATTAGTTTGCAGTTGAAACGTTTATAACTTTACACGTTATACTGATAAAAATGCCTTACAGGAATTATTGTTGTGTTCCTGGATGTTTGGACAAAACGTCAATAAGGCATCGATTGCCTTTGAAAGATGTAACGAGGTTCGCTACGTGGAAACGAGCAATTAAAAATCCCAAATTT
>PNEQ01029090.1:0-21114 GCA_003012365.1 Medauroidea extradentata | reverse complement strand
ATCGCTCCTTCACTCGCCCATTATTCATCGCTCCTTCACTCGCCCATTATTCATCTCTCCTACACTCGCACATTATTCATCGCTCCCCTACTTTCATATTTTGCACCACAATATGTATTTCAAAAATCACGGTAATTTACAATACGACACTACAAATCGCAAAATATTGTGGTTGCTATGTACGGCGGATAAATGTTGCATTGCATGCAATACGTCAAACAATATTGCAAGCAATATTTAAAAATATATATATTACTTCTCATGTGATACATTATGGTATTGGACAACCCTTCTCATAGGATGGATTTCTATGAAGTAGTATCTGGGCAAATAGTAGTCACGTAAACAAACATTAATAGCCAGCTGTTTAGGGATAATGTATCTCGAATAATATTTTTTTTATGCATTGTATCTAGTGTACTGGTCCTGACACGTGGATTAACATAGTGGATGCCTTAATTGGGTAAGGTACAGCAGCGATTCAATATTTTCAATTTTTCATTAGTTTAGGCCTACCATATTATTAATTTTGTGACATCAGCGTAGCTTTGAAATGAAATCGAGAGAATTCTGGATCCCCAAGTATACCGTATGTGATATTCAACAGCTGTACAGCGAAATATAAATGTACTAAAGCAGGACGTGCCTTGTAAGTGTAATCACAAATATTTCATGCGCAGGTATGGATGGCGTTCCAGTAGCAGTAATAATAAACTGTATCAAACTGCTAGTACGACCACTCACTCACGTAATAAATGAATCTTTTTCAACAGGTACTTCTCCTGGTGATCTCAGAGTTATTCCACTTTTCAAAATGAGAGGTAATAATAACTTTGCAAACTACACACACATTTCTCTGCTAAGCTCTTTTTAAAAAATTTTTTAAATAATACTTAAAATAGAATAGTTAATTTTCTCACAAAATTTAAACTGCGTAGCAACTTCCAGCATGGTTTTATTTAGAAGAAAAAGCACAGGAACAGCAATAGGAGAATGTATTGATAATATAATATGATGCAGTGACAAGTGATGTAGTTCGTAGGGGATGTTCCTGGACTTAACCAGAGAGTTTAACACTCTCACTGGAGTAGTAAGAACGTATAGGAAACAGGGGACAGGTAATTACTGGTATCTTACTAAATTCATACTTGACGAGTAGAAGAGAAGATGTTGAAGTAACCAGTTAAATGATGACAGTATTCTAGACATATGTCGTTCTCACCCACAAAAGATAAATGCAGGTGTTCCACAAGGGAGTGTCCTTGGACCTCTATTATTTATTATCTATTTAAATGATTTAGAAGTTCAACTCAGTAACGTAGCTTTTGTTTCATTTGCAGATGACACAAATTTACTCGTAAAACCATTTCAGGATATGATTCTAGAAAACATTGCGTCAAATATTATTTGCAAACTAACTTCCTGGTTTGCTTCCAACAAGTTACCTTTTAATCTGAATAAAAAACAAAGTGCATCCTGTTTAATCAGAAACCAGAGCTGTTGAAACAAAAATAAATGTGCAAAACCAATTTATTAGCTGTGTGAAACAAACCTGTTTTCTTGGCTTGACTATTGATGACAAATTATCGTGGAAAGCCCATGTAAGGCACATTGTAAAAAGTTGAACAAGTCTTGCGATATACTTAAATCTCTATCAGTAATAACCTCAATTAAATGTTTGAAATCAGTTTATTTTTCTTACGTCCACTCTCACATCAGCTACGGCATAATTTTCTGGGGTACAAGTAAATCCAACTTACAAACAGTTTTTGTTGCACAATAAATGCCCTGCGCGTAATGAAACACTTACCTGCAACAAAAAGTTGCCGGAACATATTCAGGGGGAGGTATTCTCCCAGTACCTTGCGTGTATACCTACAAGACAATCCTTCACATTCACATAAATAAACTGATATATGACACAAATGTCCAAGTACATTGTCGCAACACCACAACAAAGAGTAACATCCATCTAAAATCTGCAAGTAGAGCGCAGACATTAAAGACAGTCAATAACGTGAGGATAATGTTCTACATCAACGTTCTAAATGGTGTGAGACTGTTCAAACTGCATTTGTATACATTTCTGCTCAATAACTCATTTTGTACTGTTGAAGAATAATTGTCTGACAATGAATTTCTGATCCTAGTTTTAAGCAAAAATGAAAAATGGTCATACAGATGATGTAACTTTAGTATATGTACGTGTTATCTGTTAATAATCATGAGCAGACTTGTAACTTTCAGAATATTTGTGAGTATGTATATCAACAACTATTTGTTCCTCTTATCTTGTTACTGTATTGTATATAGGGTATTGATTTAGGTAACTTACGAGGTCCCAGCATGCAGTGAACACAAGCATACTTAAATTGTTGCACATTTGTTTTGTATGTCTTATCTACTTGTTTTATTATTTGTATTGTATGTCTTTGTGTATCTACTCATTGACAAGTTCAAATAGCTTTGTTGTATGCTCAACTGAACAATAAATATCTATCTATCTAAGTACATTTGAGCATAACATTTAACTTGTGTAAACGTGTGTGTGTAAACTTGTAATGCACTCACAGGCACAATCACATATACACATTCACATGTCAAGTGTTTACGGACAACAGTTATGAAACATGGTTTACATAGTTTGAAAAAAGAAACATTCACGTGCAGCTAAATGCTGCCATTATGGAACAATCAAGACAGCAGCATCACTGGACGAGTATTCTAGATTCAGTTGTAAAACTTAGCAAAAATGTAAAAGTATTCTTCCAGTAGCAGAACAGGTCCTCTCTTCGGAAATGTCCGACTTGTGGATCACAACTGGTACTGTATTGGGGTTCATCTGTCCCTCCGCCCTTTCATTCCGACGCAGCTCCATACTCACCTCGTGTCACCTTTCACCAGAGCTGGAGACCTCGATGTTGATCGCTGACCAAATTTATCTCGCTCACAACTATAATTATTTTGTTTCCTCTTAATATCCTAACAAGAAACATGGATGGCTTACTTGAGCACAAGTGCCTACAATAGTGCATGATATGCCATTTATTGAACTCTCCGTTTGTAAAAACATCTCTGTGACCATTGCGATAAACTTCCAGACTAAATAACATCTTACAACATTCCCAGTCTACTGTTGTGTGTATATTATACCCAGCAAACAAGAAGTAGGGGCTGGAAGTGGGCCACTAGCAGCATGCTGGAATTCCAGATACTGGCCTGATGTCTTTGTTGGTAACAGGCCAATGTCTTCTTGGACCAGCGGCTGACAGTCAGCCGTCAAGTCGTAAAGACACCAGAGCGCTGCCGGTAAGATATCAAATAGATGCCTTGCCGTTAGTAAAGAAGATGTAGGGCCGGTATCATAAAGACAGTTTCTTTAGTTATATGAATATGTACTTTATCCATTTGAAATTTAGCGTAGGCAATATTTCATGGAGGGTTTGCTGCAAGAAGGGATTATGTACGAACCAAAATTGTTACTGTGCTTCTAGTGTATATGTTTATACATTATTTTTAAAGCGGATAAATTTTTTTGTAGAAACAATAATAGGAGTATGCGAAAAAGACTATTAACACGTGTCGATGAAAATGTTTTCTGTATACATTTTTTATTTTAACATTTGTATGATCTTTATTTTATATCTTTGTTATTTATTGTCGATAATTACAACAGCAGTAAAAATAAAGTATAATATTATCAAAAAAGTTCTTGTATTTACTTGTGTGTAGTGACTCGTGTGCCAGGTTATTCTAAAGTTAGTTCTTTCTAAGTTTGAACACAATATTATGTTCACTGAAATTATCCTTCTCAAATATTACTTTCACCTTCTAAAAAAACTTGGTAACACACCTAACCGAGATTCACGGATTAACTTGGTTGATTATCATTTTTATGAAAGCTATGGCCTACGGCAGGAACTCCCACTGCCTTAATATGGTTGAAAATGTCAGTAAAGACAAACAAAAATGGTTTTAGTTGCCATATTTACACTCGAAACGAAAGTGGAAGCACTTTAAGCTGGTAGTCATTCAAAAGATGTTTATAGAATGAGGAAGGTGGAGCTGCTAGATGTTTGGCTGTTGGCGGAAATGTCAACTATAGGTACAGCTTAAATGTGTTAAGAGATAGAAGCAACTGTAGTGGGAAGAAATATTGTGTATGTTATGCGTGATTCTGGGCCATTAACTGAAAGTGCGGAGAATGGGAAAGTTTATAGCTACTGTTATGGTGTAATGAGGGCTGTCTTTATATCAGAATGTCCATACTATGTTTATGTGTTATCAAACACTGTGCGAGTTCACAGTTAATACAGTTGTGTGTGTGTTCAGCATTCCGCGTGCATGACGTGGTGTGGGCCAAGCTGGACGGATACCCGTGGTGGCCCGGCCTCGTCACAAACGACCCTAAAGGAGGTCACTATGTTAGGGCAGGAGAGGTACACATTCAGTTCTTTGACCAATCACCGTCCAGAGCCTGGGTCAAAAAACGGTAAGTTCAACGTTTGTCTACATTCCGAGTCTTTGTGTACGTATAAATTGTAGCTCGTATATTGTGGATCAGTTGTTGAGAGCCTGTCTTCAACTTCATCCGCGAAATCTCTTGTTATGAACAATAGAATTGTTTTTACGTTTTACTGATATTTGTTCCACCTCTCGTACCAAGTTTTCTTTATAATGTTAATGTCATAATTAATTGTACACATTTAATGACGTAATGTTTTTTTCTTAACATTATATTATCATGTAAAGAATTAGGAGAGGCGTTGTCACTGAACTCAGCTGTTTTTAACGTAACATTTGGCTCATTATTTAAAAATTTGGTTCTTGTACGAGAACAAATACTACTAAATTATCCGTCTTTTATTCACAGTGCAAGCATTTTTTATAACTTTTCTTCACAGCCAAGTGTGGTTTTGTTAATTGCTTAGAAAAATGAGCTAATATAATACTTGAGACTTGGATTGGGTATTGCATGTTCCTTTTAGCTTTCAACCAGTTAAGTAAGAGTAATTGCGTAGTACCACAGCGCATGACAAAGTGAAATCTGTTTCTCTTATAGTGGACTACCATGTAATAGCGAAATGTTCACAGGTATAGTCTTATATAAGCTTGCCTGAGTGACATTTTTGTTCTGAGAAAGATATAGGCTATCAGGTAACTCCATTGTGTAGACATTTTTAAAAACCATTTGACTTTGTGGAAAAATATGATGTTAGCAGTTGTGTTCACAGACATGCTTCTTACAACTAGGCTAGGTCATAAAGGCTGCAATCTTGCCAGGAGCATTTCATTACAAAGTAACAAAGCTGCCATGGCCTGTGCCATTGTTTGCTCTACAGTATTCTTCATATAAAACTAGGAATATTAAACATATTTTAAGTTGGCCGTGCTATTAATGTAAGCAGTGTATTCTCAAGTATGGGTCCAGTGTTTGAACAGAGCACTTTGTCAGGTTGGCCAGAGGCCTGTCTGCTAATGTTGTTGTCTGGTATGATTATAACATTCTTAACATGAATGATACCTATTCCAGAGTTTGGGTAGTGGTTACTCACGTGGATGTTACTTTTTATGCATCTTAGACATCGCAGGTTTTCTGCGAGAAAAGAATTACTAAACTTTAACTTGGTCATAAAGTGAGTGATCTTACATTACGTATGTTTTTCCTGATTTATGTTAGTTTTTGAGAGATTATATGTCTCTTATAGAATATTACTACTATTGGTTTAAAATAGTACTCATAAATGCAGCAGATGTTAAGTAATATGATGTAGTAACATGTACTGTCTCGAGAAAGAAATCAGCGCAAATACTAGTTGGATTTTTAGTGATGGGAGCAGCGTGTATGTTGCAGGGTCGTGGAGCCATTCAGGAGCAGCAGCGACAAGTCCTGTCCGAAGAAAGATGCAGACAAATGGGAGAGATCGTGTCAGGAGGCAGACGCTGCGCTGCGCCTGTCTCTTCCAGACAGAAGCAAGCTTGTTATTGACTTCTCAGCTCTCGAGATGGAGGACCACCTGAGTTCTGACGAGAAATTGGCCATTCCAGAAGATGAAGTCAACGGTAACGTTCTTTGATACAATAAAACAATGTCAGTATTTAAAGTAAAGGTCCAGAAATAATTTTCAGAATATTGAAAAATTATTACGGTTATGAAAACATGGTGTTTGAATTTTTGACTGTTCATGTGAGTAGTTACTAGATAGTAAATGTTTTTGATCGTGTATTGAGTCCTGGAATGGAGACAGTAATGGATTTAGGTATATTAATTAAAAGTATAATAAAACATTTATGTTAATGAACATGAACCATTGTCCAATGTTTCATTTTGAACATATATCACTACGAAGATGGCGTGTGTTATTAAGTGACGTTCAGTCTAAAAACCAATTTCAGGTAAATATTTATTTTCATGCTTGTTGTATGTCGGGAATTTTAAGAGTGAATACAAGGAATTGCTTGTTGTATTGTGTAATGTATACACGAGTGGGAATGTTTCTGTGAACTGTGATATGTGTGTTGACATCCTAACATCTGATGGGTCGTGTTTGTAGGCTCCACCCACTGATGAACATGTCTTCCAGCACCTCTTTCTTCTGTTTCTCATAGTGAACGATAATCATAAGTGGGAATGTTTCTGTGAACTGTGATATGTGTGTTGACATCCTAACATCTGATGGGTCGTGTTTGTAGGCTCCACCCACTGATGAACATGTCTTCCAGCACCTCTTTCTTCTGTTTCTCATAGTGAACGATAATCATAAATGTCATGTTGTCTTTCTGTCTTGTCTGCGTTTGTGGCTCATCTGCTGGCAAACTGACTACTTTTTTCTTGATTCTTGTATTTTTTTAAAAATTATTGTATGTTTTTATTCTTTTCCGGTTTTTTGTAGTTGGTTCATGATGTAGGTACTTTTTCGTGTTGGTAACTTTCATTATTGGAACAAAAGAAAAACACAATTTATAAATTGGATTGCACACATTTTTTTCCATGTTGCACAAATATTGCATTTTAATTTATAGCTTTGCTTTGTTTTTCAATGTAGGTAGTTGTTAAATATTTTTACGTATTTAAATTCAGTGTCACAGTTATTACAAACTTTTAAGATTAACTACTGTAGTTGTAGTTTAGATTTCTTTGGTAGTGAGAACTCATACAACTTTAGAAAGAGTGTAACTGTACAGAAATGTGAACATGTTTGAAGTGAACTATGATGCCTGAGAGTGGTACAATACGTAACTGCAACAGAGATCACGACAGTATGTTTGATAACTACACACTGTGTATCTCAAACACAGATACACTTACCATAGCTTGATAAAGATGGCAGTAGCTGGCTGCGTGGAACATGGGCGAACAATCCATGGCAACGTATGCTGCACTCTGTCAGCTACAAGCTGTAACTGAAGAACGCGCTCAGCCGTGCTGTACTGTGGCGCATTCTGACGGTGCCATGAAACACTATCTTGGCCTCCGCGTTGCTTGTATGTGCGTAGTTGCTTTTTCATCGGGCCATACAAGTCAAATAATGCATCGTCAATCAACATTGTTGTAATGTGCAGAAGTTTTTAGAATAAAACAATTCACTAAATGGCGTGGTGCTGGCTTGGCGCAGCTGCCTAGATTGCTGGAGTTTGGCACGTCCCGGTGGGCGACCACTGCGCCACGAGCTGTATGCACGGCACATCAATACAGGGGTGGGTGACAGTAATGCCGGTGTTGTGTATTTACATCTAATAAGCTACAATCTGATGTTATGTTGCATGTACTTATATTTCCTTTACATTAAATGCTTCCAGCAGTCTGTAATGTACGGTAAATCCAATTTTTCGAGGCCTCATTTTTCATCCACAACCTTGATTGTATGACCTGCACCCCAACTTTTCAATGTTGTTTTTTGGAAAAAAGTGCAGGTGGTACATGGGTAAATACGGTAAGGTAATGGTTGTTATGGAAATTTGTTTTTCGTATTTAAAGTTACATTTAAATTTAAACATATATTTCCCTTTCTCTTTTAGATGGCGATAAGGAGAATATAAATGCTGATACTGAAAGCCCAGTTTCTAAGAAGCGTAAAGTTCTTGTGTACGACAGTGAAGATTCAGGAGACGAGTACAAACCAAGTGAGTAGAGCCAGCGTGTTGGTAGGAATGAGAGTTTCATCATTTCTTCTGTTGCTGTGTTGTTTTACATTCTTTATGCTGCACTATAAACATCAGTTCTAACTAAACTATTATTTTTATAATGTTCTCTCCATTGTGGTGGCACAACGTTAACATGTTGGACTCGCGTTTGTGAGGACCCGGGTTGGATCCCGGCTGTGACCATCCTGACCTTGGTTATCAACAGTTTCTTGAAATTACTGCAGCCAACTGCTGGGCTGGTTCCTTAAGGAGGAGTGTTAGATAATTTATTGTATTTTAAGTTTTTGTGCCACAACATTTGTTCAAACTGTACTATCAAAATGTTCTCTTCTACATAGCATAGGATATATTCTTGGTAATCTGGTTGACATAAATAATGATGTAATCTTTCGTTAATTTGTCCTCCAGAATCATTGTAAGAGCACTCCCACTTAACATAGGCCATGGCCGACTCCTCTTGCAGCTCCTGTCATTGTACCAAGCTGTATGTGCTCTTTCTCTATTTACCTCGCTGTCGACGAGACGTAAGCCCACCAACCTTACCTTAATACCATTTTCGACTTAAAATAATTACTCAGAAAAGCTATAGGAAATGGATTCAATGTCTGCAATGTTAGCGGTTTGTCAGTAAAAAATCGTATTGACCTAAATATAAGACGGTTCTTTTTCCAAAATAAAGAATTTAAAAATACGGGGGTCGTCTTATAATCGTTGCCTACAGTTTTGAGGTTACATTTTCAACATGTGTATGTATAGAAAAAATATGTACAGTACAACTATTAATATTTCAGGGTATTAAAAAAACCAAAGAGTTTTACGTACCACTTTTAGGTAAAACAGATAAGATAGCCGTTAAAAATTCTTCACGTTTCATTGCCTAAATAGAGCGCAAACAAGCTGTCTTTATTTCTATTGTTCCGTTAAGGTCATGGATATGCACGTACATAGAAGTAAAATCTGCACGCGCTAAAAGAACCATCGTGTCACTAGTTTTACTGAGCACCACGTGCATTACAGCGCTGTTGCATCAATCTCGTCACTAGTTTTGGTGAGCACAATGCACGTCGCTGCACTGTCGCAACCATTTTGTGGCATTTTATTATGCAAATGTTCGTCGCTAGTTTTATCTTTGGTAGAATTTGTCTTTGTTTTGTATTTTGGTACACAAACTGTTTTAATTAACTGCGTTAAAATGGGCCATGATAAAGTTGAAAAGCGTAGTACAATGACACAACAAACAAATAAAGGAGAGATACGGAGTTCAGATGCCAGTTTTAAAGTTACGGTAGGAAAAGACGCTATAACAACAAATAATTGTGCTGCCACGAAACGGTACGACGTGATCGAAGCAAACGCAGCGTTGGCGGAAAGACCTTCCAAAATTACAAAACACTGCAACAGAACACGTCAAGTATTTTGAGGCCCTGCGAAAGACGTGATGAACTTGAAAAACTGATTTCTAAATATTCCAACATAGTGGGGTTCAAGAAATGTTGCATTTTGAATGCATTTGATGGCAGCAAGGACAAGCTTTATTTTTCTGTTTATATGATTTTTTTTTTTGTTAACATTGAATAAAATTATACCAAAGTACTGAAGATAAACAGATTTTACTGCCAAAGGAGGTAAGGGTAGTCTTATATTTGAGTCCAGTTAATTTTTTTATTCTGCTATTTGTAAAAGGAGGGGTCGTCTTATTTTTGAGGCCGTCTTATATTCGGGCCAATACGGTAGGTACTAATATATATAGTTTAGTTATTTTAAAATGTGTACAGTAGTGAAAATTCATTATTCTGGAAAAGAATACATCTACATGACATATATGAATACAGTAACTGTTTGTATGGTTTGGCAACTCGTGCTACTTTCTCTCCTGTCTCACTTAGTAGTTGCTCTGATAGCTGTATGTGGTTTATTCTGATGTGACATGAGCCTGTATTAACTTTTATAACATGTGTGAATATTGCACAGTTTGTATTGATTGGTTGTAATGATGTTGACGACAGAGAAAGAAGAAATGGAAGTAGAGTCAGATTCAGCAAGTTCTGGAGTGCCGTCGGAAACTCTGACTGATCCAGAAATGTCGGATGTTGAAGACTCTCCTGTGAAGGTACCCTAGTTATGAACTCTTGTCATGACGTCCCCCATCCACTTGTTGTGTTTACTACAAAGTACCTTCTCACAACATGCAGTATAATGCCCCTTTTTTATATTTTTTCACTAAATTTTTAGGTTCTTGTTTAGTCCCTCTAACCAGTTTTGGTCCTTTCCCCCTTCCCCTTTTTTTTGGTGGAATCTTTAGGGGGAACAAATTGCCAAAATGTCATTGCAATCAAGTGAATGTTATAGCAAAGGAAAAAATATAAACAAATAAACATTCATTTTTATAAATTAGGTTAAATATTTTTCACAATTTACTTCTGTTCCTGATTCTTAAGAATTGCTGATATCACAAAATTACCCCTCAAAATAAAAATAACATACTAAGTGGGTTTTATGCTACCGTATTTGCCGGCGTTTAAGACAACTATTTCTACATATTTTTAGCCTTCATCTTATATGAAGGTGTCAAAATTTTTGGTAATCTAGCAATCTTTTTAAAACTAAGCAGTGAGCTGTGGCATTTTATTATGTTACAAGGATTGTGTTTTCCATCACAAATTAAAAAAAAGTGCCCCATTTTTTTATATAATTAACAGTGCTAAATTTTTATGAGCATCATATTCGTGACATAGGCCACCTTTTCCGCGCAGCTAAGCATGCATCTCTTGGCGATCAGTACAACTGGAGAGCGCACTAAATCCTTTATCTCGCCAGCACACTAATTTCCGACAGAGAAAACTAAGATCTAGGTAGCGTACTGGGCTTTTATGTGTCTAGTTCTTGGCTGACATACAATAACCTTGCAAGAAGCTGCTGCAGCTCGGCGTTACCAAGTAGCACACGCCTGGCAGCAGCTGATGTTGCCAGCTATGTGTACGGCGCCGTGTATTTCCTTGGTTCATGGCCACCCGGACGGCAGCAATAGCCCATGTAATTGGTTTGTCTCTCTCCTATGGTGTTTGTTTACCAGTAATTAAATAATTAAAAATATTTCAACTACAGGAATAATGACTCTGGTAAAGGGAAAAAATTTATTTTTCGGCTTGGAATTAAAATTATTTTTTTGTTTATGTATTTTTGAAATAAAATTTTGACTTGTCTTATGTACGGGGTCATCCTTTATGCCGGCTAGTACGGTAAATGATTGTGTTTAACTGTAATTGTCATGAATTAAACACATTTAATATTGAAAAATTGATTTGGTTCAGTAGGCAGATGTCTTCTGAATAAAATTTTAAATGTATATGTACACACTCTCCCCTTGCGACCAAACATATTGAAAGCTTTGTACAATACAGAGTTTTAACGAGTCAGTTAGATATATCATCACACTAGACCCCCGATTTTACAAACCCTGGATTTAACGAAGGTAGCGATTCTACGAATACAATCTCAGGAACCCTCAAAAAATAACAAAATTATATGACAAAAAAAATATTGAGGAATTACGTTGACAATGAATAAAACATACTGTATCTAATTCACAGCATTAAAATATGAATTGTAGAGTTGCAGTTATTACTCGGTAAGTCACAATATTAAAAATAAAACAAAAATAGCGATAATCCGTTAAAAAATGCGGCAGCGACAGTTTGAAAACCGCGCGGTGCCGCCGCCTGTGCCAAGTCGGCCGGCCTGTCTCCAACTCCAACTACGACGTATTAGGATCTATATTGAGGTCGTATTATAGACACAAAGTTCCAGCGCATGCGCACATGCTCATTTAACTATAGTACTGCCTCCTTCTAAGCTATTTCACGACGTCTTACATCTCTCTCGTCTCGCGCCGAATGAGTTTACTTTTTTACACGAACCCTATAAATAATAGCGTGATATTTTTCTTTATTGCGTTAACACCATATGTACTTAAAACAATTAACTTGGCGCATAATTTGCTTAAACAATGCGTTACTGCGTGTCGTAAAACGTGGGTTTCACAAGTGAGCACGATAATAGCGCTACCTATTTTACAAGTGTAGAAACATATTTTGTCTCCGGGTATGTCGAACTTGGAAAATAAATAGACGTTCGTGTATTACGTAATCCCGGAACTCCTAATTTTTTTTACCGCATGTACTGACTGTGAAAGTGATTATTTTCAATCACTTATACGTGAAATTCTCGACGATTTTAGGTAAGAACGTCACAAAATGGCGTTTTTGGAACAACGTCGGTATATGCTACGGTGCCGCTATCTATCTGATATCTTGTGAACGTTCGTACAGTTGCGCAATCTGTCCGCTCTGCACGCTACTAGTATCTACGTTCTCGTACAATTCATCAGCAACGTCCAGGGAATGTTTTTACGTTAAGTTATATAAAACTGTGCAATGAATAAATACATCCGCTTATTCCTTCTTTCTTTGGTGAATAATTTACAAGGGCATTTTACTAGTAAGGAATGCCTACTTTTTTTTCCATTAAACGCTATGCAAATAGGGCCATTCGCTCGTGAGATGGCACTCCGCTCGGTTTTCTTTTTTTTTTTTTTTTTTTTACAAATGTCGATCATATCTATTGTTTACTGGTGTTCTTTTGGTGGTAAGACGTCTGCCTAATGATATAAATTTATATTTCAACTATCAATTGCTTTATTTTTCCGTTAAATGCTACGGAAGTCTGTCTATTCGCTTGAGAGAAGACACTCGGAATCTCAATTTTCTCATTTTTTTTTTAGGAAAAGGATTGGTCATATCTATTGTTTAGCGGTTTTCTTTTGATCATAAGACGTCTGACTATTGATATAAATTTATATTTAAACTATCACTTGCTTTATTTTTCCGTTAAATGCTACGGGAGTCGGGCTATTCGCTCGAGAGAACACACTCGGAATCTCGATTTTCTCATTTTTTTAGGACAAAGGTCGATCATATCTATTCTTTAGCGGTGTTCTTTTGATTGTAAGACGTCTGACTATTAATATAAATTTATATTTAAACTATCACTTGCTTTATTTTTCCATTAAATGCTACGGGAGTCGGGCTATTCGCTCGAAAGAAGACATTTGGAATCTATATTTTCTCATTTTTTGGGGACAAGGGTCGGTCATATCTACCGCTCAACAGTGTGACGTCTGGCTACTGCTATCAATTTATGTTTACATTTTTACGTTAATTAATTTCCCGCAAAACGCTACGGAAGTCGGGGTCTAGAGACACTTTGCAGAAAAAACGCAATTTTAAAATTTTTTGTTAAGGAAGGAAAAAGAACGGGGGGGAGGGGGGGGGCAAAAATAAGCCGCTATCGAATTTACGAAGGTAGCGATTTTACGAATGCGATGAGAGGAACCGTGAGTATTCGTAAAATCGGGGGTCTAGTGTAATTTAATTGCAAACCGTTTTGCACTATTATCTAAAATTAGACTATAGCCAAAAAATTAGACTTCCAATTTTTGTTAGTTCGGTAGTTACCCTAATACAGAGCTGTCATTTTTACAGATTTTATCTTTTTTTACTGATATTTAAAGGTTATAATGGATATATGGATATGAACCGACATTCACTAATATTTTTAAACATTCGGCAAACTAATTCAATTTTTTACATTTCACATGTAGGCGCCATGATGAGTCTCATTCATGGCCATAGATGTATTAGCGCAAATATATTAATTTTATTGTGGTATATTTTGCACTTGTGGCCTATCAATATGTGGTAGGTACCAAGATGGCTGGAGCTGCGATGGCCGTGACCACGAAATAGAAGGCTGTAATCGTGGTTGTGATGGTACCGGCAGCAAAGTTTGTTGTCATTCTAGTTACCATACATTTATCTGTGGTGTGTTAAGCTGTGTTTGTTTACGTGAAATGTTTATAGCGAGGACAGTTTATAAGTTTTTAATTTTGATTTTTGTATTGGAAAAAAATATGTAAAACATTGTCTGATTTGTAAACAGCAATGTCACAAAGAGTGAGAACACGGATAATAGTGTCTAAAATCACTAGAAAACTGTTTCACCTTTTCGCTAATAGATATTTTCAGTGGCATTGTCTCCACAAAGTACTGCAAAAATGCAGTGTTTAACAGTACTAATACAAACATTATAGGTTGCAAACTTTCACATTTTTCCCTAAGTAAATTTGAACAGAAAATGTAAGTAAACACAGCCACGGACTGTCACGTCCAAGAAGTATTCACCACTTACGAATGAAGTATAGAAAACAAGTTGCGTCCGCGCAATTACTCGACACTGACACTGGGTCGTAGCATAGGTACGATGTGAACCGGTCATGTGTGGGCGGTAGTCGGGTAGCTAGCGTCCGTCAGAGATAGCCTCGCAAGCGCCTGGGCCTAGACCGCTTTAGTAGGCAGGGGGAGGGAGGAGAGGCGTGGCTTCACTTGTGCCAGCTAGCCAACCAGCATTGGTTTGTTCTGACTCTCTCTTTCTCTCTCTCTCTCTCTGTCTCACAATGTCAATTCATTTTCCAGTTCAGGATATTTCACACGCTTACATCCCCTAAAAACTTTGCGGGACAGTTCTGCAACCATGCGTTTTTCTATGCTTTTCCACCAAAGACACATGTTACTTTCGTTGACGCAAACCTTTCAGGCTGCTTCTAAATTATTAGTTTCCTTCGCATGTTTCACCACTTTTCGTTTGAATTCTGCGTTCTATGAAAAACGCTTTGTTTTACCCATACCTCTGGTACACACGGATCTTTATTACCGTAACAACCGTACGTGTACACAAGCAAACCAAGATGAAGACTAATTGTTGCGATTAGACTGTCACCTGAATTCACGGGAAAACATGTGCACCTGGGTTGGACATTCTAAAAATAACTGCCTCCCCTCCCAGTCATGACAACACAACCATCTTCTCCTACTCCTTCCTGAAGCGACGCGTAAGTAGATATTACATGCAGTGACACTGTGTCAAGCAACAACTGCATATATACACCGGGTTTTATTTATTTTTCCCTTTTACTAATTGACAGAACAAAACTTCAGCAGCAATTGTTGTATGGTACAGTTTGTTTTCTGGCATCAATAGGCGCATACGCCTAGTTTTTTTTATTTTGTCAGACAGTAAACCAAATATCAAATTTGAGCAATCTAGTTTTTAGGCTTTCGTCGGCATTTCAAAATGCCTAAGGTAAAAGTAGCAGCTAATCAGAGGGTAAATGAGTTGTGAAATGAAGGGTTTTACTTGTGAGACAAAGACCTGTTGATGTGCAAGTTATGCAGCTGCAGGTTAGACTACGAGCGGCGGGACACTAATTTAAAACACGTGGCAAGTGATAGGCATAGGAAAGCAAGGTCACATTCTGCTTTGTCCGTGGAATGACAAGTTTCACTCTTGGAAACGATTGAATGTGCGACAAGAATTGAAAATGACTAGGAAGAAAGAGTTTGTGAAGAAGACGACCTAGGCGTTTGTTGCCACAAATATACCAGTGAAAAAACTGGATAATCCGAAACTTTGAGAGTGGTTTCAAGAATACGTGAAAGGGGATGGTGGCCTTCCTACAGCAGATTGGCTTTGTAAGAAGTATGTTCCAATTGTTGCAGAAGAAAAAGAAGATGCCCTAAATTCTGCTGTTAAGAACAAGCCTATCATTGTGCTCTGTGATGAAACAACCGACAGAGGTGGACGTTGTGTATTTAATGTCATTTTCAGAACACTGAGCTCTCTACTAGTCAGCCTGTGTTTCTTACAGCGTCTGTTGTATTGGATTGTGCAGATTCTTCAGCATGTGCCCGTTCTGTTGTTTATGTTTTGAAGAAGTATGAAGTTGATTATGCTGATGTACTAGCATTTGTATCAGACTCTGTGAGGTACATGACTGAATGTGCCACAACACTTCAAGATCAGTATCTTGAGTTTTTGGTAACCAAGTACCCAGATGAACCATCAAAACACACATTATTTCCACAATCAGTAATAACGAGGTGGAATACCTGGTTTGAATCTGTCGTGTACTTAGAAAACACTTACTAGATATTGTATCTTTTGTGATCTTTGAACGATTCTTGCAATGGGTTGGTATTATGTATAGAACCGATATCATGGGCATACGCCATTGCTTGCGAATGTTGCCGTCTTGCAGAAAACATCCACAATAAAACGAAAAACAAAAACCAACAAAGAAAAGTCGAGCGTTAGCTGTTGTCAACAAACAAATAACATACATACAGTCTTAGAGAGGGACAATAGTCGTAGCCACAAAGTGGAACAGATGAAAAACAAACAACAAAAAAATTCAAAAAATTAATTCCTAGCTGGAATATAGTCGTGTGATGAAAGACGACAACAAAAACGAACGAGAATACAGAAAAGAGACTTATGAAAACAGGTAATAGACAGAAAAACACAACGAAGACAACACAAAAGTCGAGAGACGAAATGAGTGTGAAACAACGACGAAACACGAAAAAAAAAAAAAAACAGACGAAAAACGGACGAAAAAGTAGAAGGCTTCTTGGCCGACAACAAATGCGACGTTTCGGAAACTGGGATCTGTTCCCGTCTTCAGGCACACGTGCAGACTGAGGAACTCCAGCAGACTGACTGTCTTTCATCTTTCATCACACGACTATATTCCAGCTAGGAATTAATTTTTTGAATTTTTTGAATTTTTTTGTTGTTTGTTTTTATCTGTTCCACTTTGTGGCTACGACTATGTCCCTCTCTAGGACTGTATGTATGTTATTTGTTTGTTGACAATAGCTAACGCTCGACTTTTCTTTGTTGGTTTTTGTTGTTTTTCGTTTTATTGTGGATGTTTTCTGCAAGACGGCAACATTTGCAAGCAATGGCGTATGTCCATGATATTGGTTCTATTGTATCTTTTCTTGAAAACTACTGTGAAGACAACAGTGGAATTACATTTCTGAAACAAATGACCCCAGAAGAGCTTTGTGTCACTCAAATTCAAGGCTTGTTTGTTACACAAAACTGTACAACACAATGAAGTTGACAAACTTTCTTGAAGGATCATCATTTCCAACAGCTCATTTGTTGAGCTCCAGACTGAAGGATCTAGGAACCAAGTTTCATCAACTGAGTGATGGTTAGATGGTTTATTTTCATCTACAGTGAATGAAAAATTGTCGGAGCTACACGCAGTTAAACAAATAGATGTAAAACAGGGTCTTAAGTTGGCTGCACAGAAGTGTTGACTGAAGCTATCTGAACTTATCCGAACCGATCTTGCTTCGAAAACACTTGAAGTCATTGACTTTCTCTTCAACCCTAGGAATGTATCTCGAGTGAACATTCAACGTCAAGTTTGGATAAACATGTTGAGAACTTACCTGTGGTATGTCGGTTATTTTGTTTTTATGCAGATACAATAGTCGAAGAACTTCCTAAGCCAGAAACTTCCCATGTCGATGTAGCTAAAGTGCTGTGCTCTATGAAACGAGACTTGGTGAATTTTTCAAAGTCAACGTGATGGCTATTTGGTTTCCCACATCAAATGTTGACGCTGAATATACTACCTTTTCAAAGTATTCCTTAGTTAGTCGTTTCTGACAGAAGGCAACATGTAACGCCAGAAAATGCAGAACGCCTCACAATGATAGCATTTTGGTGCATTTAAAATCATTGATTGACTTGAGTATTATTTATAATTTGCTTTGGTGTCCGCTGTTTTGGGGTTATGGTGTATATACTTGATTTTAGTGTAAAATTTTGATGGTGAAATAGCTTCAGTTTGTGTGCATAGTTGGAAGACTAACAGTCATCTGTTTTGAATTTTTCAGTCCCTGAAGACTTTTAAGGTAACTTCATACTTTTTTCAATTATATTTTAGTAAACCATTGTTTTTTTAAGTACTAAGTGTTTTATGCCTTGTGAATACGCCTCATATTTACATTATATCTACTGTACCAAAGCTAAGCATAGCGTATTTAATGGGTTTTGGAAACTACATGCAGCACAAAAATAATAACACACGTGTCTGGTTTTAAAAACTAAATTTACCAAAACATAACACCTTAAAATCTTGTCCCAATGCCAGAATGAGCTTTATGATACGTCAGTCCAATGTGTGGATGACGGATGTATGCTGCTGTTCCCAACTATGCAATTGTATGGTCGCACCTATCCCCGAGGTACGCAATGGTATGGTGATGGTTGGCACAATGACGACGATAGTGGTACTCGCTGATGAATGTGGCTACATACGAGAAATGAGATGCAACTCACGTGAACCGTATGCAAAATGATGTAGATGTATAATGAATACACAATGTCCGTTTGTTCACTGTACAATGATGGACCAATATACCCTGACATGACTGACAACTAAAAACACTGAATAATCTTCATCGGTGTGCAGATGACTGCCGATTACAAAGTCCCTGTCCACGTGGCCTGAACAAGCGCACACACACAGTTTTAAATTAAAGTACCATTTACGGTAATAATGATTAAATAAAACGAAGTGGCACTTCCTTGGGGAATACTTGATGAATACGTGTACGAAAAATGATGAACAGGTGTATTAAATTACTATGGTAACCTACTTCAGTGAAAAAAACGATGGAGCGTACACAGACAGCGTCTTACCTCGCCAGAAGCCTGCGACGAACTGCACGGAGGAACATTGCCGCTGATGGCTAATTGCCTATCGCCGCAGCATTCGCTTCCAACGTCACACACGTGACTGTTCTCCACCATTCCAGAAATGGTATTTTAAATGAATTATTACGTTTAATGTAAGAAAATGGCACAAAATGAATTATACATTGCAAAAACAGGTTGCATGTTGACTCTGGCATTGAAATCCCTTGGAATACGTTAATTATGGTTTTAAATATTCAAAATGAGTTGACCAAACCTCGGAACATTTCCGGGCGGCAGTTTGAGTGTCCGTCATGACCACATTGAAAAAGAAGCACTAGGCGTACACAATAACCCTTTAGAAAAGAATACATTCAGCAGGATGAGTATAGTCATGCAGGGAATAAGTCCCTCACTAAGTGATATCTAAAAATTCCGTTGATTTAAACATGTAGTTTATGAAACGGTGACGCCATCCCGTCACGTCCATTTATAAATTACGTTAACGCTCGCCCCCGATTTTTAACACTTTACTATTTAGGCCTAAGAGCACTAGTATTTGCCCGCACATTTGCCGATTGCCGTTTATTTTCACGTAACGACAATATTCTAGCATGTAAGAGTGGAAGACGAAGCTTTAATTGTGAAACAGTATTTACTTACGTCCAAGTGTGTATCCAGTGTTTATTTTCCATGTTTAACTGCAGTTGTAACATTTATTAACCTGTACAAGTGTTTGTTTACAAATACGGCCGAGTGCCTTATCAGTGGTGCCAATCCCGTGCACGGACTCTGTAAATGTGCACTAAACAGTGATCACAGGAAATATGCACGTAAATATAAATTGTACTGTTTGTTAATGCTTAAAATTGTGTTTTATTATTATGTAAGTGTTTCTGTGTATTAATTATAGTGTTAAACGGCAATGCGTGCATTTATAATTCAAGTCAGGAAGTTTGTTTGTATAGCAGAGTAAATTTGTGCCCAGAGAAAGTATTTCCTTTGTGCTAGTGTGGCACGCCTGTAGATGCAGACGGCCTCGAGGGGCCGAGCAGCCATTTTGCTAACGGTACTTCAGCCCTTTCCAGGGGTATATAAGGAGGGCGCTGCGCCCAGATAGTCAGTCGTCAGCGGCTCGGCCTTCGGGCCGGGCCAGCCTGGCACTCCCGCTAGAGTACGCTGGCAGCTCTCTGGGCTCCCGACTCTCGGCACACTACACACTCTACACCTTCCCACCTTAGGGGCTGGCTTCTTGCAAATGGAGCCCCCCGCTTCCCCGTAGCTGGCTTCTTGCTAAAGGGAACCCTCCACTCTACCGAGGCGACTTCTTGCTAAAGGGAGACCCTCAACCATCCTCGAGGCGACTTCTTGCTAAAGGGAGACCCTCAACCCCCTACCGAGGCGACTTCTTGCTAAAGGGAGACCCTCAACCATCCTCGAGGCGACTTCTTGCTAAAGGGAGACCCTCACCCCTCTTACCTCTACACTATTAGGGCCGTGCCGAGAGAAAGGACGACAGGGACGCTGCCATGCACATCTACCGCGCCGCGTATTGAATTAGGGGACATACCCCTAGGTAACGCCCGTTCTAAAGTGTTCGTATACACTTCCCCTGTTGTAAAGTTATTGAAAGTTATAGAATATAGTAACCTCACCCCGGGATCAGAGAGATCGCCGTATATTAGCAGTAACCCAGTCTGGCTCGTTAATCCAGTATCGTTGACGGCGCAGCACCTAAAGTAAGAGGATATTGAATGTTGTTGCAAACCTCTCGGGATCAAAGAGATGATCGCCACCCAGTTTCGGCCACGAATAAGGCCTTAGTCTTTGCCCAGTATTTGAACGGCCCGGAGTGCCACGTGGAATTGTATGCATCATAATATGTCCTGTGGGCTTAGTATTGTATTTCCAAGTTATCGTATTGTTACAAGTTTGAGAGCACACAAACTTTATATGTGGGCAATTCTCATGAGTTCTTTGGGATAGAGGTCTTATAATTACAAATAAAAGAGTTAAATTAAGTACTGGATTTAATAGCTCACAAAGCTACGAAATACACAAAACAGTAATCAACTAGAACTCTCACAACACATAGTTATGCACACAATTACTCCTGTGTCACAGACACGTTAATTAACTTTGACAATTAAAGCACAAGGAAAGTCTACCATCAATTAATTAAACACTATAAATCACAATAACATTCAGTCATATATCCAATAAACAGTATTTCTAACAATGACAATGTACAACCTTATCAGTCCGAAGTGGTGATGGCTCACCATGTGCTGCGCAGCACCCCGAGTGCACCGCTGTCTTCACTCTTGAGGTCTTCTGTTCGACTCCCGTCGCGCACCT
>PNEQ01029089.1:0-10391 GCA_003012365.1 Medauroidea extradentata | reverse complement strand
CATAACAGGGTACCCAAAAAAATTTATTTTATTGAAAAAAATATATACGTGAGTTGTGTGTGCGCCCACGAAGGTTTCTACCAAAACAAATTTTTTGTATTTTGTGGGAGGTGGGTGGCAAAACAAAGGTACAGGGGCAGAACGGTGTGGCCAGAAGATTTCGTGTGACAATTTTCCATTTCAACATTTTGTTAAAATACGCATTAATTATGTTTAGCATAATTTTGCCCCATTTTCAACTATTCAAAAGTTTTTGTTTCAGAAACATTATCGCATTAAATGGAAAACCTCGCAAACGAAGTTTCGGGAACCAGCTAGTTTACAATAAAGAGTGAAAATAATTCACAACATTTTACCATAATTGTGTTCAGAAATCACTTCACGTTTATTCTATATCCTTGAACCCGAATATAACTTGAAAAAGAGTGAAAACTAGTCTATCAAAATAATGTAAAACTGTTAACACCATAAAGTGAGACTTCTTTACAAGACCCATTTAACTTTAGTTCATGAAAATCTCTAAAATATTATTTATCATGAAAACTAAGCACGATGAAATGCTCAACAACATACGACGCTGTAAACCATAATTTACAAAAAGTTATTATGGTGCAAATTAACCCCAAATTTTGGTAAAATAATTCCTAATACGGCAACACAAAGAATAATGAGAAATTCACGTTGAGCTAAGAATTTTATGAAACTAACATCTTCGATCATGAGAGACGATGAGGAAGCGATCACTCCTGTAGGAGGTGAGTGCTCAAATCACTCGGCCACTGCAGTCGTGAAAGTCATAATGTTACAAGAATATTTTTGAGAAAAATAACTAAATAAAAAAATTTATGATTGCCTCGATTGGGACGTGCCCTTAAGGGTCCTGTAGCCATGAAGGCGCGACTCGTTACAAAACACCTTTAAGTCTATCAAAGGCCCTAATACAAACTAAATATTTGAGCACGTCACCTAGAAGAGGTTTTTACTGACGTGATCCTAAACAAGTTAAATTAATTTGGCGACAAATTGTAATTTTTAAAGTAGACCTACCTATGTATTTTATGCATAACAAGTCTCTACAGAAACTACACCAAATTTTAATTAGAATATAATCTGTGAAATACATTAGCTCTATTTACTTTTAACATATCTAACAAAAGTCTGTAATAAATATTATGTTTAAAGTTCATGGCCAAGGTGAGTCTGACATATATATTTTTACATTTCCTGCCGCGGTTGTCGGCAATAAATACATAGGTCGTTGCCTACTTTATAATCTTCGCATGCACTCGTCGCAATAGTTGGGGACCGTAACTCCTTGCAAGACAAACAGCTGATTCTCCACGGAACTTCTATATGATGTAGGTAACAGCTGCTTCCCTATACAACTCGGCGGTGTAGGCGCTGGCCGTCCCTCGACGTCACTCACCGCGATATAGGCAGGTTTGAAAATTCTTAAAGTGGATATTTCCAAGGTACCACTTATTGCCCAGAACTTTGAGCAACCAAAAACTCTTGACTTCATACACTAAACTACGCTGCGTAATTTTGCACATAGCAGCACACCAAGTACCCTTGTGCATGCCAACTATCACAACTTGCATTATACGCCTTCTTAAACTGCACTGCATTTGAAAATATACTGCAACATCCTGCAAGAAAATAAATTTCTATTGCCATCTTATTTTCAAAGCTTTTCACAAGTTCAGTCCAGTTCATTTCATACACGTCTATTTTGTCTGCCGTCTGGTTGTCGACTCTTTCTGCCACTTCTAGTGACGTCAGACTTAGCCCTCCCATCTAGCGGCCATTCCGGGAAACGGGCTAAGAGCCGTTTTACAAATACCAATAAATAATTAAATATACCAATACCTAATTACAATAAATATTACTGTGTATATACAATTATGCAAATATACTAAAATACTTAATATCACAGATTAATTGCAGTGGCCACCAGAGCCACTCTAGATACCAATTTAAAAAAAATACCATGAGACATAAACATGTCTCACGATATTGGTGTGTAAACTTACAAGTAACACTGAATACCCTATGTAGGACACTTTAAGACTTCATAGAAGTAACATAAACAGAGATAACTTGTCCAATAAATGTTGCTAGTTGGTTCACACTTTTATGTTCTGCTGAGCACCTCCAGGTTCAGACATTCGGAAAACAAATTATCATATTGAATGGTAGCCCACTAGCATACATGCTGTACCATGTGCCTTATCTTCGTTACATGGTTATCCAGCGAACTGTACGGTGTTGTAAACTCTTTTTAGATGAATTTTCATTAGTATTTCTCTGACACATTCAAAAATGTTCCAAAAAGGAAAATTGAAACCCTCGAATAGCTAAACATAACTTTTATTTTATATCTTACCTTATTTACTAGGTAAAATTTAGTTTCCACTAACTATGACTTACATATGCATATCCGAGATAATGTACCGTACAATGCATGTCTCTGTTTTCCATGAATGCAATAATATAACATTTATTTAATTGACCAACATCTAATTGCATGTTGTGTAATTATAAATGACGATCGTTTGAAGTTAATACAACAGTATATAATTGTTATGATGGAAATTCTTTTTGTATGTAAAGTGTTCATTTCACAGATTTTAAAATTGAGTGAGAAGCATAAAATACATAAGTACATTATTTTAATCGTCCCGTAATTAAATTAAAGGGCAATAATATATTCACTACTTTCAACTTGGGATTCGACAACTAAATTAAAATTAATCTTAAAATGTGTTCTGAAAAATATTTAACATCATTAAAACGGCATATTAGTTATATATTTTAGTTGTTATAGTAATTGCTTGCCCAAAAATTTTTTGATTAAACTGTGAGTTACCGTAATACAGGAAACTGTGTGATTCGATAATAATTTATAAACTTATCAATGCAGTAATAAATAACTGGGAATAAAGTAATTAGCAGTTTGACGTACAGTTAACTTTAATTATGAATTTTATAACTTCGTTTTCATAATCATCGTCTTCGAACATAAGATATTTATGAAGGATGCCTCGTTAAGAGAAAAATTATTTATACAGATTTTCCTTCTATGAATAAATAATTATGCTTAAATATATTCAAGTGATGCATTTTTAAGCATATATAGTGCATTTAGCTGAATAATTAGAATCTGAAGATGTATCTGTTTTGTGCAAGGAAGATACAAATCTAACAAAAATTAAATATTCGCTATGCTTGTTTTTTACATGCATGTACCTTGTATATTTCTTTTTATGAAAGTTTAACAATTTATTAGGTTTAAATTGCTGTCATGGTTATATTTTCCATATTTCGATTACTCGAAACATTTGGTTTTTTGACATATCCGCATACAAATTTATTAATTTCTTCAAAGTGACCTTTGCTTGTTATTAGCCTACAAAAATTAATAACTGGTTCGTTTAATTTATTTATAGTGTTTCCAAACCTCTTTCTAAATCCCAAGTCCATTTTTATTTACCGGTATGATACATAATTTTGTATACATATGGTTGGGAAGTGGTGTTAGAAGACACAGGCTATGGATGGGCTGTATTGTAAAAACTAAAATAAATCGCATTGTCCACAAACAGCTTTGTCCCTTGGTGTGTGCCAGGCCAGACCAAAGTACCTGCTATTCAATGTTTCCTGCTGACCTTTGTAATCCCTCGCAGATTTCCTGCTCTGAGTCCCCCTACCTACCTCGCAGTATCCAGCACGCAGTTTTCCAGACAGCTGCCTAGTGCCACCTTCCAGCTAAGTAAATGCTGATTGCTTTTATATCGACTTTCAGTATGTTTGTTAAGCTTTACGCATGGCACGCACATATGTGTAATACCTCATTTGGTTCTTACATCATTATCCTGTGACATATGACAAATGTGCTTTGATATCTTCAACGGAAGTGTCGTGGTTTGGATATTTCGGAAACACTGCATCACAAGCAGATTCCATGTTTTCCATACGTCCACATTTTAAGTAAATATTAAGTAACTATGACATGTGCCGCGATGTAACTTTGCTAAAGCAGAGAAGAAGGTTATTTTCATATGTATTGCAAGTGTCAAGTTTATATGTTTACAAGAAAGGCCTAAAAAATTGACAGATCAATGTAATTTTGAAGCAAAATGTTAGTTATTCAAGTTAATTATGGGTGGAAATACTTAAAATTTTGTATATACAATATAGTAAACAGTAATGAAAATGTTGCCAAAGTTTCATTACAAAATTATAAAATAATATTTTCTAGGACTCACTCTTAAGACTGACAAGACTGAATTAAGATGAATATACACAAAAACCTGGTTATATCCCTAGCCTTAAAGCCCATCTCACATGATGCCTAAGTTCTACTAACTTCTGTTATACCTTGACGTACGCTAACACACACACATCTATCAGCAACTGTTGGCGCATCGCAGCTGTACCACAGTAATTGTATTAACACACCAGATATAGGAACAAGCCCAACTCACCAAGCCGACCGACGACGACAACTAGAGGGCTACCTTAATATCGCCACGTGGGTAATACTACAGAACAAAATGAAGTAAAAGGAGCCACCACAAAAGCATGCTCAGGCAACATACACACCTGTAGTACCCATCGAGGAGCCCCGGCATTTGTCGTTTCTGTGGGCATTGAGCAGTTGCTGTACACAAATTGCCCAGACACCAAGTTACAGAAACAGACTGTGTGATGTTGGTAAGTTACACAACAAAAAAGAAACAAATTCACAATAATCACCCTAGCTGACCCTACTGTATTGGTGGTGCAGTAAAAAGTGAGTTGGAGTAGTTATTGGATTTTCACATCCCATCCTGAAGGATACTGAGTTCAGTTTTCCAGGGTTACTGTAATTCACTCCAGGTGATGATTCCTCAATACAGGCCCTAGTTGATTCCATTACCCTTTCCTCAAGTGTACCTCTACTAAGTATGTGAAGCTATCCGAGGACACGTAGAACCTCAAATAAATTAAATACTATTTGGTTGATATACTAACTAAATGTTAACTTTTATAAACAAGAATATTCATTGATACAAATATGTTTTTTTGTAAGAAAATGTAATATTATGCTACAACTCACAAAATGCCATATTTGTGCAACAAACAAGATTAGTTTCAAGTTTCCTATGCCGACAACTTGAATGGAACTGTTTCTTCATATGCAATCATGTAACGGTAATGTTCAGCCAATTTCAAAATACAGCAGAAAAGAACATTCTTTAAATAAATGTAACTGCCAATTATTTTTTAAATTACCAACTCTTTTTTCACAGTATTTATACATTGTTATATCTTCTGAACGAAAAAGGATGCATAGAAAAGCCTAGGATGTTTCTGCATTCTAAATTGTAAAATATTAGAGAAAAAAACTGTTTAAACAAAACAGTTTTCTGTAAAACCATCATGATATTTTTGTCGTATTACATAGTTAACATGTGACAAAGCAAATTAGTGCAGCTGTAAAACAGTTAACATATATTCATAAAGTATCTGTGTTTGATTCCCAGTAAGGCCATTGGTTTTCCTACAACACTTGACATGTGCGCTGGGATAGAACTCTGCAAATTCCTGTCCTATTTCCTGTTCATCTGAGCTTGTCTCAAATGACCACATTGTCCATATGTTGAGCACTACCTACGTATTGTTATTACGAGTTAGTAATTTGTATTTATGACAAACTCATACTCCCGTTGTCACTACACATGCATTAGGTAGTTAATGACTTGCGTCAAATGTAGACATATGCACACACTCATATGTTAACAGTGAGCATGCTTCTGTCAATGCTATTAGATGGGCGTTGAACATTTTTGCAGCAGGTTAGAAATACAGATTATTTTGCTTAGCTATTGTGTGTGTTCCCAGTGCATTGCTTATTTAAAACACATTTCAGAGGAGGGTTGTTGGTTACTTTTAAGGAACACACACATTAAACACGCAAGTTTCAAGCTGTCCAACACAGCAACAAATAATTTTTCCACAAAGTTATCTCATAATCTAGTACTCATATCTACAAGACATTATCCAAGTATTCTAAAATAAACTCTGCAGCAGATTGTTTTTTAACAATGGCAGGGTCAGCACCTGAAGTCCTAAAGTTCTAGTAATGTGACAAACATTGCACAGTCAAAACCTTACATGTATGCACAATGTCAGAACAGGCAAGGATGTCACTCCTTTGCTTCAGAACCTTGAATATGTTTAAAACAGCTCCAGGTAGATGCTAAACATTCAAATGAATACATTTCATTAAATTTTACTCATATAGAACTATGCCAAATAGTTTGACAGTAAAGTCGAAAAGTGTGGAAAGGAGGAGGGAATACGTAATCACACTGTAGTTAATTTTTTGTTCTGCAAGTAGTCATGGGACCACAGAGAACATTCAGGGTAATGTTGTCAAGAGATTTTTATTTTTATTTTCAGTATGATGTAGAAACTGCTGTTGTCAATTTTAAATAGTAAAATATAAATAATACAATGGCGGTAGAATATGTACAATTCTTGCAAAAATAACTTATATATTTTCACATTTCAATGAAACAAAAATATGCAAGTGGAACTTAATTCTTTCTTGCACACAATTTATATTGGAACTTGATACCCGTACTGTTCCTTCTTGTTATCGCACGTATCCCATTCTGATCATAGTACAATATAAAATATTTTATTTCAAGTGTAAAAATGCTTATTATTATGCTAAGCCCAGACCTACATTGGTGTAGTAGGTTCTTTTCGACAGCGAAAACATGACACAACATTAAATTATTTAAGAGCTCTTGGTATACAAAATCTAAAACCTGAAGGAATGACTTAACGGTAGGTATACATGTGATGTATTGCATTGTGGTTTCTAACTTGAAATGATTTCATTTGCTATGATGAGATTGACAGGCTATTTTTCGAGTTTGTAGCATTTCAGGTATAATGTACTAAATGTAGACATTCCCCTAAAAATTATCTAGTGTAAATATATTAACAATGCAATTTACCAGACCATTACGAATTTATTTTCAAGTTGCTAACTAATAAAACACATGTGATTCTACTGAACACGTATTTCCCATTCAGTATCTGTTATCAGAGAAGTCGCTAACGGAAATATTAACAAACGAAAAATATTAACGCAAATTACAAAACTGTATAAGCAGTTACTGAAAATTAAAATTGCCCATTCAAACAAGACATGAAAACTTGACATTCATTCTTGCAGTACAGAACAAGACCTACCTACAAATCCGTACACGAAAGGAATGTTTTGACCATCTGTACAGAAAGTACAGGTTTCTTAGTATTATAAGACAAAAAATAAAAACGAGAAGATATATGTTGTTGCGCAAACAGCACGCATGAATAAACTTTTTTTCTTAAATTACTATGCTCTATGCTGCAAAAAATATGTTTTTACTACACAGCACTGTACATATCCAAACACATATGTCGTTATTTATATGTTCCACAACTCAAAATAGACAAATTTTACACTTCCAGTGTAAAAATTAATTAATTTCGCCGAAATGATGTAGTATGTTTTGTAAACAACTCGGAGCACAGAAATATAAACCAAAATAACTGTTTTGGTACAAGATAATTCACTGCCACATAAAGGTAATTTCTGCATGTACAATCAGTGATCCGAGTGGCAGTGAACAGTAATATGACGGCCGTCCTACGGTGTTGACAAGTAACATGCCCATAAAATTAAAGTCAGCTGAATTTGTTAAGGGAAGTGCATAGTGAATCGCAAATTAAGGTAAGCAGCGTTAAGCGATCCGTAACTTAAAGTTACTAGCCGAAACTAAGGAAAGTTAGGGCCGTAATTATAAACGTACTCCAAAGGCTTGCTGGTAAGCCCCTGGCCTTTATTCGCGCAGCAGTTCGCTGGCGATCTTCCACCCTTCCTACACTATAGTTGTCTGCCGATGGATCGCCAGGAGATCGCCTGCTGAATGGGAGTTGGATGGTTCTCCTTCATAAAATTTGGCAACACAGCCTCATTTTTAGCAGCGAACATATACTCAAGTGCTCAAAGACCACTGTTATGAACACACCTAACTTTAAAAACAAAATCGTTTCGTTTTTGTATTCCTTGCCTGTAAACAATTTTGTTCTCTTTGTAGTGGGGCACACGTGAGATATTCGAAGTGATTGAAGGAAGCTGCGGAAAAGTTTGACTATGGAAGATAAAAAAAATTCGACAGTGCGATACACTCCTAAAGGAAAAGCAATTTTTTTTGATCTGATAAAAAATACAAAAATATAACTACAAATAAGAAAACTGACTCCGTGTCCAATTACAACAAAAAGAAATGTGGAAGAAAATCACTGCAGACGGTAATGCTTGCGATGTATCGCGCAGAGATGAACTGCAGTTGTAAAGGGATCTTCCATGTCCCTAATATATATTTTAGGTAGTCGTGCATGTCGTTGGTCGTCTATTTATTCATAATAGTTGACAACTTCATCCATGTGCCACATAAATTCGTTAAAATTCCTCGCCATTTTTCATAACTGGTCTCTAAAGAACAGCTGGTGATTCGCCGAATGAGATCTGGCCATCATTCACCTGCAATCTCCCAAAAAGTGGAAACTTGGTTGCGAATGGTTGTTCGCCGGCTATCCGCCGCTCTCTGAAAGAGGTCTATAATGTGCAAAACACCAGATTTGGGTGGAGGGAAATTGGTTGTACTTCGAAAGACGTTTATAATTACCGGCCTTAGTGAATAGACCCCCTGGAGGCTCTTTACCTGGCGAGTAAAATGGACCCCTGCCATATTGTTTCCGGTGTGTAAGGCCGGTGAGGACAATAATAATCGTAGCATAACTTACCTGTGCAACAGTATTAATAATTATCCACTGTAAAAATTGCATGTCTGTTTTATAAAAGGAGTTGATTTTGTGTGTACAGCAAATATTCTGCTAGCCTAATAGTGGGCATGCTGGCTATTTATTTAAGGACATGTTACGGCCAACTAACAGAGTGGATTTAGGATAGGGGACGGAATATTTACATAGTTTATAATTGTTTGAAAACCATGTACTGTCTCAGTAAATATTGTTCTGATGTTAATTAAACATCGTTGGTGTTGCGAAGTAACCCGTATGTCAAATTCGAACGATAAAGCGTGCAGAAAATAAAACGTCAGCTGGAGGCGAAACTTCTATAAACGAAGTGATAATATATCTTAAAATTTTGGTGTTTATGTCCCATGGCTTAATATGCCTCCTGGGGAAACTCGCCATGTAAAATAAAGAGTTAATGCATTGAGCCCTGTACCTCTTGAGACTCCTCTCATAGGTGATGTGGAAACCAGTGCAACCCACCCAGTACTACAAGTTGCAGACAAGTAAATGATTTTCAATTTTATTGTTTAGGCCTATGTAATGCTCTGTATGCATTCAATAGATCTTTCTGCTTATAAGATTAAATTCATACTAACATTTTACCACACAAAACCTGCTCAACATTCCCACCACTGTCCTACCCTGGTTTGAACTTTTATGGTATTCAGAAATAAATATTAGGCCTACATCTAGTTTGTATTAGGCCTATCCTCTAACTTACTAGGATTCTGGTAAGATCCACACAAGAGGATTTGCAGTAGCATACAAACATGCAGATAATAAGTACAAATGCTCTTGTTTGAAATCTACGTCAGAGCAAAAATTAATATTTACCCTTATAAGCACAGCCTTGAAAGGATAGAAATAGTGAAATTAATTTAAGATGTAAAACACTGTAGTTCCTATAAAAAAATTATGTTACATTTGAATTTACTCTGCACTACAAAATACTGATTTAAATAATTGGCTGTAAGCTGTAGGATATTATTTGCTGTAATGGGAATTGACAATAAGAATGTATTGGTTTGTGGACATATGTCATTGCTCATGTTTGGTTGACCAAACAGACAGAATTCCTCTGGGATTGTTTTTTTTCTTTCTGTTTGTGTACTTTGTCATTTAACACAAGTTTGGTCAACAAGACACGAGCACTGGCATATGTCCACAAACAATACAATCTTATTGTAAGTTCTGTCTTGAAAATTAGTGTTTAGTTAACATAAAGTCCAGGCCTGCTTGTTCTCTTGACTGTTGCTGAATGGAGGTGGTGGTGCAAGAGCTGGAGAAGGTGCAGAGAAGCGCAATGAGATGGATGATGAATAAATGGAAAGGCAAGGTCAGACTGGTGAGGAGGAAAGGAACTTTATGCCTTGCGACTGATACAGGTATTGGGATGGAAATTTTTGTGGGACATGAGGAGAATGGAAAATTTGGTCAGGTTGTATTGGGTTATGAACGGGGAGGGAGGATGGGGCAGTTTGACCTGCACACTAACTAAGGGAAACGGAAACAACAGTGAGAAAATT
>PNEQ01029085.1:2500-13681 GCA_003012365.1 Medauroidea extradentata | reverse complement strand
CAGCTGATCTCCCATCTCGTGGATGTTCAGTGGACACTTTGTTGGATTCAAGATGGTGGGAGGGTCCTGATTGGTTGCGAGCTAAAGAAGATGCCTGGCCAAGATCTGAACCCCTGCCCGGTATCATAGACTCCAATGGTGATGGAGACATTGAAGTTGTCTCTACGTTAACTTCTATCAAAGAAGAATGGTATCTGACTTACTGTTCCAACTACCGGAAGTTGTTAAGGATAATGGCATGGATTTTAAGATTCAAAGGGAATGTACAAGTAAAACCAGAGGATCGACAAAGAGGAGAGTTGTCCGCGAAAGAAATAATACCGTTGGAAAAGGTAGTCGTGAAGATGTTGCAGAGAAAAGTGGGAAATCAGAGGATCCTACTGATGAAAAGGGGATGATAGTCACAAGAAGTGGTAGAATTACAAGGTGTCCATCAAGATTTTAAGATTGACTGACGACTGAACTTTGTGATAACTTTTGAGATATGTGATTTTATTCAAGTGAGAACATTTTCTGATATGTTTTGATTGTTTAATCCCCAATCAAAAGGTGGGAGGATGTTGGAAACGAGAACAATGTTTATTTGTAGTCAAGGTTTAAAATGTAATTGAAGTGCAGGGTCTATTCTGATATGAGCTCTATGGAGAAAGAGCAAGAATGGTTTGTTTGTTTCCTGATGTGATAATAAATAGGAGAAAGATATATATTGTTTTCATTTATCAATGCAGTGAGTTCCTGGGATAATTTTGATGTATTTAACACTAGGGAGGAGGTAAAATCGGGTAGATTTTATCTGGACCCAACACTATGCGTACTCTAATCCTGCATGTTGAAATAAAATAATTAAACCAAAATTACAACAGACAGTTGCAACTAAAGTAATTAATTTAAATTGATGTCAAAAATTCAGAGTAATACAATTGTTACATTGGGAAATTAAATTTACAATTTCATGCAGTAAACAATTAAATTATGTGTGGAGAAAATTCTCATCCGATAATAAACATATTTCACGATTACTTACTACCTACAATCAAAAAGCCCAGTACTATACAAGATTACACAAAAATATTCCTTGAAATATTTAATTTTATGAGTATTGTAGAGGTACTCACTGAGAGATCCTGTGAAGTGTGCTTGCCATAAGCATGTAAAGCAGTACTTTAATTAGTTTTTTTTGTAACTCTACAACCTCCTAGCTCCCATCCCCCCCCCTCAGAGTGGTTCCTCTTCTATCTCCAGCCATGTTAAGTTCTTCCCCCTTGACACCTCACCCATCTTATTCACAAGCAAGCACACACCGTTGCTCTAAATATAGAATTTCATCCGCCCTTTCTACCATCCCTTCTTGCCAATAGGCGACTGTGTGTTACAAATCAAAGTTGATGAAAACAACAAGAAAGAAAGAAAACAGTATGGGAGGATGCAAGTGTTCGCTTTCTCATGTTTCATGTATATAGCTGTATCATTTTACAAGCCGGTAGCTGCTTTTCACACTAATGGAGATTAGCGCACGTAAAAAAAAAACGCAGCGTGCACGTAAAAAAAAAAGCCGAAGGCGACACGTTATCAGCCTTCTGCATCAGCAGGAAGCGTCAAGCAGTAAACAACTGAATAGATTACGGATAAAAGTGGCATATGTGACGCAGCGGGCCCAGCAACTTATGGCTTTCTTCCCCGGGATTACGGTACCGGCATGTCCGATGAACGGCACCAGCAGGGTTGCCAACCGTACAGAAATTTCCGTACATGTACGGAATTTTAACGATTTAATTTGCCATGTACGGAAATTTTTTAACTGTACGATCCGTACGCTAATAGTAGGGAATTTTTGCTATATGTACGGAAATTTTAATGATGCAAATTTCTCAGTGTAGAATTTCGGTACACTGTCGAATGTCGTAATGCGTGACCATTTCTCGAATTTGTATAAAATTTCCTTTTCTAATGTGAAATTATGGTGCGTGTGTGCTTGTGGTAAAACGAAGAGAACAGTTATTTTATTATTAGCACAAATTGTTGGCCATTGAAACCAGGTGATCAAAATAAAAAATCGTGTTTGTTTATATGTTCATTCAATCGTTGAGGTGGCCTTCGAACGTAGCTAAATACCGTAACCATTCACTATATCTACACTAACTGGTACAAGATTTAATATCCAGACACTGTGTATAGAAAATGTTGTCTTCATTTACTTTGTGTGGTTTTGTGTTAAAATATTTTGCATTTTGATTTAAAGGGAGTCGTACCTTTGCGAGTAAACCTGTAGTAAGAACTATGATTTTGGAAGAAGTACATTTGTAGTTCATCACAAATTAATTTGTATTTTAATAACTTTCAAAAAGGGGATAAACACCAGCATGTAATACGTGACATTAAAAATATATTTTAAAATTAATTTTACGTAATTTTAAAATTGTACGGAAATTTTTTGTGTTGGTACGAAAATTTTTTCATCTGAGCACGGAAATTTGAAACCGAGTTGTTGGCAACCCTGGGCACCAGACGCGCCTTCACGCTTGCCAGTCCGCGCTGCTCCATTCATGTAGGCCTCATTTTAACTGATTTTAACTATTGCTTTTCGATTTCCGAAAAAGGAGATGGGGCGGGAAATTTTCCCTGACTATTCCCTGACCTTTTCAGGCCACTAAAATTCCCTGACTATTCCCGGTTTTCCCGCCCTGTCGCCACCCTGCAGACTCATGCTGTCTTGTTTTCTAATCGAGTGCATTCCAAGCACGCGCAGTGGCCACCGAAAATGATTTTGAATATTTACTGGTTCTACGCCTTGGTATTAGTAAAACCATACTGTATTTACTCGCTTCTAAGACGCACATTTTTTGAAAATTTTTGAGCGCAAAAAGTGGGGTGTGTCTTAGAAGCGATGGCGTCTTACATTCGCCTGCATTTTCAACAAATGTCTAGATAAAGAATTTATTAAAGAAAACATTTATTCCGTTGTTTGTTAACACGTAGAGTACACACAAAGTGGAATATCGCGTGATAAACGTATCAGTAAGTATAAACAAAAACGTTATCGGCATTCGTGCCACATACGGCGACGGGACTAGAGTTGTAATTTGTGTCTTAGGCAGTTTTTGCGCCACAGTGAAGCACACAGCCTCACGGGTTGAGCGATCGATAACGCAGCGGAAGTTCTAAAGGTCAAGTGTTACCTACTGTCCAAGCGCGAAACAAATTCTCACGGACGTGATGCTACAGGAAATAAAGTGAAACTGCCAAATTGTGACAACGCTGTGCATGTCAAACTAGTGTACAGCAACAACATAGTACGTGTTTGTGTGTTCGTGTGCTATACATATGTGACATGGAAAGCACAAGCAGAAATTCCTACGAAGCAAATTTTAAGCGGCAAGTTATAAATTATGCAAAGACAAACGGAAATCGCCGCGCTGCAGCACATTTCAGTGTGAATGAATGTAATGTGCGTCGCTGGAGGAAGAGTGAAGCCGAACTTACTGCATGTAAGGCTACTCGGAAAAAATTTACAGGCCCACGTCAAGGAAAATTACCGGAAATTGACAACACAGTTATCGAGTTCGTGCAGGAAAGACGCAGCAATGCTTTGCCTGTTACAGCAGATGTTATACGAATGAAGGCTAATGAAGTTGCTAGGGAAAGAGGAATACCCCGCACTGTGTTCAAGGCCAGTCGTGGTTGGGTAGATCGTTTTATGAGACGGAAAGGCCTTTCACTACGTCGGAGAACAACAATATGCCAAAAGATTCCAGAAGATTTTCAGGAGAAGCTGAAAAGTTTTCAGCGACATGTCATATTGTTGCGACAGCAAGAAAATTTCCTGTTAGGCCAAATTGGAAATGCAGATGAGACGCCCATTTGGTTTGACATGCCATGAAATTATACGGTTGATACTAAGGGAACCAAACAAGTTGCAATAAAAACATCAGGCTGTGAAAAACTCCGAGTAACTGTAATGCTAGGAATAACAGCCAACGGACGAAAGCTTCCTCCATACCTCATTCTAAAACGAAAGACATTGCCAGACATCAAATTGTGTCCGAAGGATGTTATCGTCTGTGTACAAGGAAAAGGATGGATGACAAAAGAGCTTATGCTAGATTGGCTGAAGAAAGTGTGGGGAAGATGCCCAGGTGCAGGGCTCAACTAGCCTTCTATGTTGTGCCTTGATGCATTTAGAGGTCACCTAACCGAAGGTGTAAAAAATGTGTCCATGATTTGAAGACGAAACTAGTTGTGATTCCGGCAGGTATGACTTCTGTTCTACAGCCTCTCGACGTCTGCGTAAACCGACCATTCAAGAAGCGTGTGCAGGAACAGTACGAACAATGGCTGTGCAACCCTGACAGAGAACTAACTGCGACGGGAAAAATAAAGCGTGTGTCGCCTCACATTATCGCCGGCTGGGTCTCTGCAGCTTGGCAGGCGATACCGGAGCCATTAGTTGTTCATTCTTTTAAGAAATGTTGCATCAGCAACACTCTGGACGGCACGGAAGATGATGTGCTGTGGGAGGAAAAATCTGAGCTCAGCGCTGATGAACCAGCAGATGTATCCTCTGACAGTGGCAGTTCCAGTTCCTGCTGATTTAACTTTTACATTGTTTTCCAAAGCCACAGTCTTTTGAAATAGTTGTGTTTATTCAGTGTTTATTTCTACTCTTCACTTTGAGTGTTAATTTTCATTATGCTGATGTCACGTTTATTTTCAATGTTTTTAGTGCTTATTTTTTTTATGGTGATGCCAAGTTCACTTTCAGTATTTTCTTAAGTAAAACTTTTGCTATAATAATTAAAAATTGGAATATATGTGCATACGGCAAGATGAAGTTTATCACGTATGTGTAACCAAAATGAAAAACACAAAGCAAGTGTTAGGAAATTGTTTTAAAAATAAAATTGTAGCAATTTATGGCACATTGTTACTATGATAATGATTTTTTAAAAGTAATGTGTGTGATGTGTTTGCATTAGCTTCACGTTAGATAATACCGAATAGTTAGTAGTTTTTTTGCTTCTTTTACGGACTGAGTGCAGCGTTAGTTTTTTTTCCTGTGCAGTAACGTGATGAAAGGAAATGTCTCTCATCACCCCCTTGCCTCACAATTTTCTGCCATACACGGAAACAATAGTGGCATTGAAAGAGGAGAGGAAAGGTAAACATGAGGCTGTGCTATGTGGCCAGACAGGATGCCAGCTGCACGTGACTGTCAAACTGGTGGGAGTGGGCGTGTAGGCGATAAGGCTGCGGATGCGTCATACGCTGACCTTGACACAGAAGTCACGTACCTACCTTCGCCCTTTAGCTAGTCAGTTTCTATCAATAACACGGTTGTGTGTAGCTAGATTAGTAACGGTTCACGAGCTACCAACGTCGGCCAAGATATAATGTTTTGATAGCAGCCGCCCATACAGTGCGTCTTAGACTCGCATGTAATTTTTTTTTTTTAATTTTAAGCTTTAAAAGTAGGATGCGTCTTAGACTCGATGGCGTCTTAGACTCGAGTAAATACGGTATTTGATTTAGAATGGGTACTGATATCGTGACGGGACTGAAGTAAATTAAATTTATCAGCTAAATATTTCGGACTTTTAATATAAAGTACTTTTCTAAGTACAAGCAGGGTACGCAATTTTCGTCTATTGTCAAGTCATAACCATGATAGCTTGTCGTAGTACGGAGAAACATGGTCGCGTGATTATAGATTAAAAATAAAACAAATACAAATATTTTGTAATTTCTGTATTCTGGTTAGTTGTGCGTTAGTCAGGTCACTGTACACTATGTCACAGTAATCGAACAGGGGAAAAATTAGTACAAGGGCAAGACGTTTTTTAATGTTCTCAGTTAGCTGGTTTTTAAGACGTTTTAGTAGATGCTAAGTTGCTAGAACCTTTTTACTTATACGTATTAGCAACATGAGTAGACCAATTTAAAGTACTACTCATAGTAAGACCAAGATTTTTAATTATTGGCTGTATTTCAATACTTGTATTGCTTACTACAATTTTTGGTAGTTCAGCGGTAAGGGATTTTACCATCTTATCGGAAATACATCTTAAAATAGCCTGGGATTTTAACGGGTTCATGTGGAGTCCATTTCCCGTGGACCATTTTTCGACAGCCTTAAGATATGTGTTTAAATTATCTACATTTTTGGTGGTATCGGAGGAAAAGAAAGAACAATATATTTGCAAATCATCAGCATAAATGTGGTACTGTATTGAGAAAATGTAATACATTTAGGCAAATGATTAATAAATAGCGCGAACAGAACAGGACAAAGTACAGAACCCTGCGGCACTCCAGCACTTACTATATGCCAGTCATATGTTAACTTCCCAGCAACAACACACTGACTCCTGCAGGAGAGATAAGACCTGAACCAGTTTACAGCGCTACAAGAAAAATTAACATTACATTCCAGTTTAGCAAGTAAAATATCGTGGTCTACACTATCAAAAGCTTTACTGAAGTCTAAAAGTAGGAGGAGAGTAACTTTTTTCATGTCCATGGCCAGTCTAATGTCGTCAACAATGTTTACAAGAGCAGTGCTAGTACTATGATTAGCACGGAAGCCTGATTGGTACTTGTCAAGTTGTTTTGTGGAGTCAAGATAAGATCTCACTTGACTTAGCACAATATACTCAAAAGCTTTGGACAAAACTGGTAGTATTGATACGGGGCGGTAATCGGCGGTAGTGGAGGGTTTTGATGTTTTAGAAACATGCTTAAGGTACACAGTTTTCCAGGCGTTAGGAAATTGGGCGTGCTTGCATGAGGAACTAAAAATACTGTGCAACGGGAATATAAGACTAGGGAGTAAAGATTTTAAAATACGAATGGAAATTCCATCTGTGCCAACTACTGAGCTTTTTACGCGGAGAACGGCTTTATTTATGTCTTTAAAAGTTACGTTACTAAAGTCAAATGTTTCAGTTGTAACAGTTTTCTGACCATGCAAATTTCTTAATGTAGTGTCTTTTACATCTTCAGCTATACGAATGGAAGAATTTATGAAATGTAAATTTAAGTCATTAGGATTAATATCACTTATATGCTGTACAGTTTTACTATTTATGCCTAAAGCCCCTAAATCTCTCCACAGCTGTGATGTTGAACAATTATGTTTACCGATTTCTAGAGAATGAGTGAATTTTGCATTTTTAACCATTTGCATACATCTATTCCTAAGAACACTGTATGTTTCAAAACATTTTGTGGCCATCCATGCATCCCTTTCGAGAACTTTATTATATTTTCTATAAGCTGCGTCTCATTGCGCTATCAACGAGTATATTTCTCGTGTCATCCAAGGAGAGGAGGACGTGTCACATGTCGAGTTTTGACTGGCGCGTGCATATTAAGAAAATTAATAAGAGTTTCATTGAAATATTTAACCATATCATCAACTGAGCGCATCTTATTGATTTCATTCCATGGTAACGCGGCAGCTTTGTTCAACATATCAGGCATGTTGAGTCTTTTAATATCTCTGTATGTTACAAATTTAGCTGGAAATTTAGGAGTACGGACAGAGTACGGACAGAGTACGAAAGATAAACGAGATTGTGACGAGATAGGCCAGGAACAGGGAGCTGTCTATGGTTCAGTACTTGGTTTGAACTAGACGTAATAATTATATCGAGACAGGTATGAGATGTGGCAGTGTGGTGGGTAGCATCAAGTGTACAGAGTGATAGATTACAAGAAGAAATAATATCGAGGAGATTAGAGGTGGTTATGTCTTTGAATGTTTTTTGCAATGGGAGTGTATGAAGTTGTTTACAATATTGGATGTACGCCATTGCCAGTATGGCAATGGCGTACATCCAATATTGTAAACAACTTCGTTAGAGGTGGTGTTACTGTTTGCGCTAATATCAGTGTTAAAATCGCCCACAATAATTGTATGATCATAATTGCTTGAATACATAATTAATTCAGTTTCAACCTAGCAGGAATTACCAACCTTGGGTGGCTTATAAACTACCATTAGAAGTACTTTTTGAGCGGGAACAGCAAGTTCTAACATTAAATATTCCGCCCTGGCCAGAGTATACACTAGCGGACAAGGACAGAATTTTTTTCTTAAAATTTTCGCGAGCGTATATTACTACACCGCCCCCTCTTTTACCCTCCCTGTCGTCTCTAAACATGACATAACCCTGTAATTGGACAAACGCTGTAGGGAGAGTTGACTTGAGCCACGTTTCGGACACTAATATTGCGTGAAGACGGAGACCTTGAAAGACAGCTTGGAACTCGTGGAAGTGAGCAACTAAGGACTGAGCGTTGACATGTGCCAGCTGTAGACTACGTGGTCGGGGGAGGAATGCCTTTTGTAACAGTAAACCGGTTGGTATGCTGGTTGTGGGGGTTGGCGTAGTAGGGGGAGACAAATCCTCGGCAGGAAGCGGGATAGAGCAGAGTTCTTGGAAGCACTTGGAGGTGGGGCTCAGTGTTACCAACTGTTGTTCACTCAGCATAGATTCTGTAGGAAAAAGAAAGAAATTTACTCACCAAGCAAACCATTGAACAGTGGATGATGTTTACGTAAAATGCACAGAACACAATTATACACACACGCAGACACACACAAACACACAGGTTGACAAATAATTATACAATGAAGGTCGTAGGAGAAATATAACTTCATCATCAGAAAGCTATTTCTAGTGTACGTTGAGCTGGGCTCAGCCCGAGTTAAAGTATGTCTGCCCATGTTGTGCGGCTTCCCCCCCCCCCTAGACTTCTGGTATCTGAGTGTAGCCGAACGATTACTGTGACTTGGCCTCATGTGACGTCGTTCTCTGACGTAGCCCGCCCCTCCTCTCTAGACCTTCGGCCGTCTTCGGCGGACGTCGTGCCTCCCCTCCCCGCCTCCCTTCTCTCTCCCTCCTTCCCGGTGTGAGCCGGTTCCTCGCGGCTGGAGAGGAGTTCAGTTAGTAGTGAGCTCTCGTGTGGGTTACCTGTGCTTGCTCGCGCCCGCGGCTGCACATCCTCGTTGACTGGTAAGTGTTGTTTTCAGTTCGCATTTGCTTCATTTACTTTTCTTTCATGACCAGTCTTTCCCTACACTGTCCTCGGGGATGTGTCGTCGTGGTCGGGAGGCAAGTATGGGGCGAGCGTTAGGCTCGTGCCCAGTTGCTTAATTTGTGCCTGTTAATTGCGGCATTGACCGTTTCAGTTAGTGTATTGGTGTTTTTTATGCCTGTGAAGCTTTTTCTTGTCACATTTGTATCACTAGTATAACAGCTATTGCCTTCGGATTTTGTACTGATTAAGTCTGGTGTAGACTATGTTAACTTATGTACCCGGATTATTTCTGTCAATATATTTGCATTTTATCGGGACTGTCAGTTTAATTGCCGTAGTGAGTTGAACCCTTCCCCAGTGTTCATGTTGTGCGCGTTTGACTGCTGAATATGTGTTCACCAAATCGAGCGGAGGTTAGGGTGAGTGCTCAGGTGTGGGATTGTTCCCCTGGCCGTGTGTTTACACGTGTCTGTATAGTGATTACAGCACAACGTCATTAAACACTAAAAACAGAGACATAAATCACGTATGAAAGCAAAGCTCCAAGAATATAACATTTCATATAACACGTTCTAGTTCGCTCTGCGTCGAGACGTAGATTCACTTGTTGCTGCGAAGGACAATTATTTTTCCATCAAAGGTCCAACAGTTACACGGTCCAAACTTATCGTTTGCAACTTTTAATATGAGTTGTCTTTCAGCAGTTAACAATTTTGTGATCACTACTGGAGAGTTTTTGAGTTCCTTTTTCGCTAAGAAAATACGAAGTTGGTCCTGGTAACTCACGAACTTTACAATAATGAGACGCTTCCCTTAGTGCGATTTGGCCTTCCCAGTCGGTGGCACCGGTCAATGGCTTTTGCGCCGATGTCTAGCTTCAGTTTCTCACCAAAGAGGTTCAAAACTTGGCTAAATGTGTCCTCTTTCACAGTCTCTGGTAAGCCGTGCACAGTCAGACAGTTGCGTCTGCGATACTGTTCGAGGTCATCCAGCCGCTCGTCTTGTTTACACGACTTTTCATGTAGTCGGCGAAGTTCACTACGTAGCAAGTCCATGTTGGAGTCGAAAGATTTCTGAAAATCTAGGTCGTCTTCTTGGAGTTTTCTGACTTCATCACTTTGGGCGACTATGCTACGAGATTCCCGTGGCGTGCCGGCTAGCAAGTCCAGCCGCAGCGAGAAGTCCCGCAGCTGTTGGCACACCTGCAGCTTGAGTCCGTCTAGCTTCTTACCGACATCTTTGGCTTGCATTTTTAACGATAACAAATCTCACTCACTCAGACAAATAAAATAATTATCAAGATATGACCTGGCAATGTGATGAGCAACGGCGATGGCTTATGTATGCCAGTGAAAAGTAAGAATATTCCCGGAGCTCCAACACACGCGTTTACTCCCATGACGCCATGTTGGAGTAACAAATGTCATGTGTACCAATTTTTATGAAATTTGTAAAAAAATCTTTCACATAAAATATGAATACAGTCATGACCACTCGCTATGTAGTATGTACGTATATGTGCACCAAGTTTGATGAAATTCTGAAACATATTTCCTCAGATTCTGCTCAAAATATAAATATGATCAAAATATACTAAAGTAAAGTCAGCTTAGTGTGTTGTACATGCAGAAAGACTTTAATGAAATTCGATTAAATGTTTCCTCAGATGTGACATGGTAAAAATACAAAAATGGCCACCATTTCGAAACAACGTATACTGCATGAACGAAATACATAAACGTCAGTTCATCTTACTAGGTTCTGTGTGTGTACAGAGTTTGATGAATTTCTAAAATACACTTTCTTAGATATCTAGCGTGATCGAAACATGTTAAAAAAGGTGACATTTTGAAAATATAAACATTACATAAATGAAATAAGCTATATTTTAGTCAGGAAATGCACAAAATTTGATGATATGAGCTCAACTTCCTGTCTGTGTGTGTGTGTGTGTGTGTGTGTGTGTCCCTAAAAACTTTTGAACAAACTGACCGAATAAGCCCACATTACCTTTGGAAAGCAGCCTAAAAAATCCTAATAGTGTAGTACTGCGCGCTAGTTTGGTGCTCCAGGAATAAATGACGCAGGGTTGTTACGCGCACCGGTGTCACCCCTATTGCTCCCCTGTCTCCGTGCCTCACC
>PNEQ01029084.1:0-13681 GCA_003012365.1 Medauroidea extradentata | reverse complement strand
ATTAATTCTACAAAACAAAAATAATATTTAATTTAAAGTGTAAACACTTCATTTTATTTTCAGCCGCAACTTACTCCGTTACAAACATAGAGTCTTATAGCAGACGAGCGATTGTTTGTGCAAGAACAGCAGATTCTCTCAGCATGCAATCTGTTCGGACATTACGGGCCAAGTAGTCTATTTATCGCGATGTTTCACACGGTAGACTGAAGGGAGCGGGGGAAGGTCAAAACCGGTTTGGTTGCTGTCGCTTGGGGTGCAAACGTCATGAATGACGGCGGGTGACTGTGCAGCGCTCTAGCGTGCGATTTACCAACTAAGACGATACAAGGTGTTATAGCAGCGCACTGCAGCGGTGGATTATCCAAGCTTCTCCTCAAACGCGTAGAGTTTTTCCTATCCTTTCGCGACTTCTACCCAGTATATATATTCAAAGGCTCAACGACAGAGGTACTTTATCTCGAAATCTTATCTGAGTCACTGGCTCCTTCGTGCTGATGACATTGAAGAAATAGTGCGCTCTGTTCTAGAAACCAAGGGCATCCAACAAGCTTCGCTCTCACCACCAAAATTGTCTCTGTTCGTTTGACGACTATTGCTGTCGCAGACCCTTGCCGTTAGGTAGACTATCTGGCTACGGCGTGTTTTAAAGGAAGCGGATTAATAAATTTAAGTTTTCCTTAGATATGTTTAGCTAATGAAAGAAAACAAATTCCATGCGATGACAGAAAGGTATTTTCAAACTGAAACAACATAGCACCCAGGGCCGCGGGCTCCTAGGCAATAATTGCTGTGTTTTGGTTACATAACACAGTAGAGACTGTTTTATTGTTAATCCCGGTACACACTATCCTTAATTCTCTACTCAGTACTTTACTTAATACTGTTCATAAACGTCGACTGAGATTTCATAACAGAATTCTGCAGCAAAATTTGTGTATTATGTACACATTACAACTGTTTACTTCTGTGTTTCACCACATAAATGAGAAAAATATATTTGGGATGGTTTGTTATGTTCCATAAATTACAATATTAAAATAACCGAAAACTATTTCATAACAATAATTTCACGTAGTTGTCAAATAAGTGACACAATATTGTATTATGTAGGTTTTGAAACATCCGACGGTCGTGTGTTCGGTAGGAAACAAAAACTGTATTTCTGTTGAAAGCATGTTGGCAACCCTGCTTGCGTACGTCGAATGCGCGGTAAGCCGGTGACTGAAACTGTGTATTGCGCATGCGATAGAAAATAGGACGGGTTATACCTGTGAAATTAAGTACGGAATTCTGTCTGGAACCAGCGTAGTTGCGGTACATACTGTCGCTGTGCTACTAGTACTGAATTAGTTACGGAATTCGGTGCTGGATTATGGATGGTGTGTAACGGGCTTTACGTCCAGCACACAGGTCCATACGTAATCCGAGTGCGGATAGGTGTACAAGGGGCCGCGGTGCTAGAGAAGTCAGACCTCTCGCCTACCTCCTAGGCGATCCGGGTTTGATCAAGGATATTTCACATGTGGCAACCGTGGCGGGCGTTGCTTTGGCCGGCGGTTTTCCTCTCGTTCTGTCGCTGCTCACCCTCACCTCATCCATTATTCGTGCCGGAGGGCGACAGGCATGTCTAGCCAGGCGAGCAGCCGGCCCAACCTTCACCCCGACTGTCTGTCATACATACTGTGACCCAGCCAGAAGACGGGAAAACGTAGTGAATTTTCATTTCTTTTCCCACCATGGCGATCCGGGTTCGATTCCCGGCGGGGTCGGTCCCCGGATTTTCGCATGTGGGAATCGTTTTGGACGATGCCGCTGGTCGGCTGGTTTTCTCGGGGATCTTCCGTTTCCCCCGCCCATTCATTCCGGCGCTGCTCCATACATCATGTCACCACCAGCGCTAAGTCTCTCACTAATTTTTTTTTCAGATATGTTTACATAAGTGAAATGACTTTGCTGTATGCATACTCTGTCGGTTAATGACTTCACATGAAAGTAAACAATGCCTTTTGATGTTTGATTTGCTACTGCGATGTTCTGTAGTCACCATTTGTGTGTCCTGATTCCGTCGTGTTCGCATATGCACAGTTGCTGAGTAATAGATAAGTATAGGTTCTTGACGTTCAACCTGACGTAGAAAAAAATTTCGAAATGTATGTATCTCTATCGTGCATTGCAATTTGGTTTTTAGGGAATTATCTGCTGTAAACGTCATTACTCATTCATTCGTTCATATTGTAAGTTAAAAAATGGTCATTTTTCAATAGACCTTTACCAACTGTCAAAAACGTTAACTCTTTTGTGGGATAGACTGAAAATCCTCGCGTGATTCCGTGAGTATTCCGGGTCACGAACAAATAAAAATATAATGTACAGGTGGTTCGACATACAGTCAACACTTACGAAACCATAGTTATTTTTTTTACTTTAACAAAATAGTTTCCTGTCACTTTTTAATATAAACGAAATAGTGTATAGATTATACTGTATTCAAAAGATACGGGGCCTCCCTACCTGCGTTTCAAACGCGTTGCAGCGAGTTACGACTATTTTTTTGGTAAAACTATTTAACGTACATTGTATTTGTATATCTACGGAAAGAAAACACACTTCAAACTATGTCGCTATAGTTTTAAAAATTCGGCACGTTTATTTCAAACATCAATTTTGGGAGCCTCAAAATGGCCAAAAACGGCTTTTCCAGACCGCTTATCTCGGAAAATAACATCGAATTCGAAAAACACAACTATAGAAACAAGCGTTAGACTTTGAACTATGCTGCCCACAAATAGAATAATGTGGTCACAGCGCACTGTACGCCAATTGAATGGCTTGCGCGCAGAGGCGATAATACATTACATACGTCTTTCAAAGGAGCTCGTACTGCTCATGCCTCACACGCAAACACAACCTATCTAGGGAGAGCCCTTAAGGGTATTCAAATGCGATAAAGTCATAATTTTATATATATATATATATATATATATATATATATATATATATATATATATATATATATATGAAATTATGTTAGTTTTGTAGACGATACTTGTGAGTGCAGTTTCATCTTATGAAACAATTTTAGCTGGCGTAGTTTTCTCATAACGGTGCGTCAAAGTCAAAATTTGCATGTTCTGCTGCCATGGAGTTTCATGCGTATGAGAGAAGGTTGGACCGGCTGCTCGACTCGCGAGACATGCCTATCGCCCATTCGTCCCAAAGAATGAAGAGGGTCGTATTAGTGTGGGGCAGTGACGGAATCACAGAGGCAGGAGAAACGGAAGTTTCCCGAGAAAACCCGCGCCGGCCAACGGCAACGTCCGCCACGTTTCCCACATGCCAAAAATTCGGGACTGAACCCGCCGTGGATTGAACCCGGTTTGGTTGGATGCCAGAGGTCTGACCCCCCCCCCCCCCCGCGGTCCGTCAAGCCCCTTGAGGTCTAACTAAATAATATTTTAAAATTATTATTAGAGGTACGTCAATTTCGCGGATTCATCTGGCATTAGCCTAGACTTGTCAGTCCTATACACCCACTGGCCACAATCGATTATCTATTGGCTCATAACCGTACAAGTACTGCAGGTAGCAAGCGATAGCACTTCGCATTATTTCCTTATTTACTGCGGGCTTGCAGTAATCAAACGCGTTTCGTAACAGCCGCCAGCAAGTCACAGACATGACTATGAAGTATACATAATTGGCGTTCAACCTGACCTGGAATGTATCTGCGAAATTTACGCTTGACTGTTTGCTGGGTTTCAACGCACGTTCAGTTTACCAGATGATGACCGGCTTTCGCTTTTATGTGGAGCTGTTACCCTATTTGACTGAGCCAATAAAAATCCCGCTATTGTAATATTTGATGCCTGTTATTGGTCTGCACACAACTATGTTGTGTCAGACGTACTTCTCCCAATCATGTGTGTTGCAATTAACTGCAGTGTTTTCAAGTATTTGTTGGCACAAAACATTTTCGGGATATACCACCATCTCAATTCATTAAACATAATCCTTGGAGGCTATTTTTCCTGAATCTTCGTGTAGCACCAGTAACAGACCTATATAAAAACACACACTGACTCCCGCACTATACTGGTCAGATGTACAACTGTCCACTCACTGGAACAGCAGTAAATGAACTAGTAGTTGAGGAGTAGGACATACTATGCAGCCCAATCCGGCAGACAGTTATAACCTGCAAAAATGTCCGGTTCTCTAATGATGGTATATCGCGAAAATGTTAAGTGCCAACAACCCTTGAAAACACTAGTTTCTTGCAACATGTATGATTCTGTTATATACTACTGACTAAGGACCCCTAATTTTCGCGAAAAGAATTTTGCCCCACTTTGTTTCAGTAACTTTTGTGCACGCCTGCAGCTCTGCTTCATAACCTGTGATTGGCCTTCTTATCTGTGATGTGTCTTGGGGTTTTACTGGCAAATCACAGACTTGTGAAGTTGTAGTAACGTTATTGTGATTGGCGAAGTCAAATGAGACAGCACTTCACAAAGACGCGCTGCCAACAACCATGAAGTAAAACTGAAGCTGTGCACGTAAGGCACTGAAACAAAGTGAGGCAAAAATCTTTTCGCGAAAATCAGGGGTCCCTACTGTATACTGACTCAACGTAGCTGTCTGCAAACCAATAACAGGCATCAAATATTACAATATCGGGATTCTGATTGACTCAGTCAAATAGGGTAACAGTTCCAACTACAAGCTGAAGCCAGTAAGCATTAGTAGCCTTCTGATAAGCTGAACGTGTGTTGAAATCCAGCAAACAATCAAGTTTTCACCGATAAACCATCATCTATAGTAATTATTATTGCCTGAGTGTATTTGTGTGTGCCAATTAGAACAACAGTGTGATTTGCGGATAGAACCAAGAAACGCTGAGAGTAAAAAAATATCAGAACTTGCCATGAAGAAGAACTGCAGACATGCATAAGGCATTGAAACAAATTGGTGTCAAATTCTTTTCTCCAAGTGAAGTGAAGTGATTTTGATCAGCACTTGACATCTACAGTGGCGGATTTAAAGGGATGGGTGTTGAAGTCTCCCAAAATCGTGTTGAACATTATGTAGCTAAAGTATGTCCAGTCGCCTCAAGGAAACTGGAGTTTTGTTCTTGTTCTATGATGATACAAGTACATTTAATGTGTCCTACTTGTATTTTTTGTTATTTTTAATGTTCTGTAACAGTAAACAATCACACTTTTGAGGTGGTTGGTATTTTTTACAATGCGTAAAGTCACGTAAGTCCCCTCTCCCCCCCCTCAAAGTACGTTTCTAAATTCACCACTGCATCTAGGTCTTTAGCGCAGGTAAGGAATAACATGATGTGAGGTGGAGCCGCACCAGAATGAAGGTGCGGGAGAAACGGGAGATCCCCGAGAAAACCCAAAACCCGCCCGACACGATTCCCACATGCAAAAATCTGGGGACCTACCCCACCGGGGATTGAACTCGGATCGCCCTGGTGGGAGGCGAGTGCTCTAGCAACTGTACCAACCGCGGCTTCACTTTTCTCCAAAAATCAGTGTCTATTCCTACAGCTTGAACGTGGCGGAGAGGGTCGCAGCGTGCACTGTGTCGAACGGCGTGTCGCGCAACCTGACACCGGGCGTCGCGCTACTTATAGCCGGCCGGCGCGGCGCGGCGGACGGCGGCGCTCCCAGGCCAGCTCATCCTGCATTTAGCACACGGCCCCTGGCGACTCGCCGCACTGCGGCCGGCCTGCCCGTCTCGACCACGTGCGCTTCTCCTCGAGTCTGGAGCGACCGTCCTCACGTGTGCGTCCACGTGTCGCCGCTCACTTCAGCACGTCCATAGACGCATGGGAGGTTCCTTATTTTTGACGTCTCCCACCGCAAGAAAGAAAAAGTTGATGTTTACGTTTCGAACTTCACAAACCGCCAGGTCGTGAAGTTTCCGCGAGTTCAGCTAGGCACGGACGTAGCACGGGAAAAGTTATTTGGCTGGGTTCGGTGTAAGGTGTTTACGTCTTTCAGTCTTTACTGACGTCTTCAGATTTGACTGGGCCAGTGCTTACGCAGGTGTGCCAATATTGTACATTTGTGATTCGAATGTAAACACATAACATTTGTCCAGTGGTCTAATCATGCAAGGCACAGGAGGTTGCAGTGTTTTGGAAAATGCACCAGTTCGAGATATTTCCGCGATTTTCCACTACCTTTATCTTACAGGCACTCTCCGAACCTCATATTTAGGCTACTACTAGCTCAGAATCTTCCATGAAGTGTCCAACAATTAGTGGGTGATTACGAAGTTGAGGTGAGAGTTGTACGGCTCTTTAACGAGGTCTAACGAGTCGATGAGGGTGAAGTGAGGTGAAGGGACAACATAACATCCATGCTTGTGCCGGGATTCGAACCCAGGACCTCTCACACCGTAGACCGACACCTAACCGACTCGATACGGAGAGCGGCCGGTTATTATGAAGGTGACTTAGGCCTAAATGGACAGGGGCTTGGATTCTAGCTTGTCCCTAAAATATGTGTCGTGATTTTTGGTCTCTACCAAAGACGTGTTTAGTAGAACGCTTTTATTAACACTGTCAACAAGTATCGTTTCAGTAGCGCTTTCAACTACCCAACCATAATGGTTTCCCGTGATTCGTTTGTTCTACGTGCAGATGAATAAGTAAAGTCCTTGCGTAATGTCTTTTCTACCCGCAGATGTCAATGAAATAGGGAAGCGATGTGGGTTACCCTGGTAGGGTGCTAAGGCCTCGCTCTTTAGTTTTGCAGTAGCTTCGAAAATATTTTTTTAAAACGCAAATTAATACGTATATCAAATATTCATTCCTACAGTTTCAACACTTGTGTGTCACATCGTTTGTATCGGAATTTTTCTGTTGCATTACCCCAAACGAATTTTTTTATTTTTTCCCCTTAAATATTACATATTTTGTTGCCAAAATAAGCCAAAATGGAGCAAAATAATTTTTTGCTAGCAAACGGTACATTACTTTTTAAAAACTGTGTGGCAAAATTGTGTATCATATGACTGTACACAGTCTCAAATTTTTAAAGCATTTGATTAAAAAATGTTTGAGTTATTTGCAATTGTTTGAAATAAATTAAAATCATGGCCTTAAGAATAATACCGCCTTACACGCGCAGCTCGAAAAATGCTGCATAGGGCGTAAGTTAGTATGAGTGTAGAAATTTTATTTCTTTTTGGAAGTTTGAGCTTTGCCGTATTTTATTTGTGAAAAGTCTTGCTTTTAGTCAAATGTAAGCTCATAACCACAGACCACGGTCGTAGAAGAACAGGTCTGGACACTCGCCTATCTAACAATGTATTTTGCTTGACCCCCGTGTTGTTTGGCTGTAGTTCGTCAAGTTACCGAGAATATTGTGTTTTATTGGCGCTTCAGTTAGGGCGGTCGGACTCAATCTCCGCTCACTTTTTTCCATTGTTAAATTTATAAAGTAAAAAAAAAAAAAGATTGCTGGAGCCTTTTCTTAAATTTGTGAGCGAAGAAAGTATTTCATAAACTGATAAAAAATACGTTTTGATAAATTGTTTATCTTAGCGGAAAGGAAGTGGGCGGAGTTTAGTCCGACCGCCCTAACTGAAGCGCCAATAAAACACAATATTCTGAGTAACTTGGTGAACTGCAGCCAAACAACAAGGGGGTCAAATATCCAGGCGAGTGTCCAGATCTGTTCTTCTACGACCGTGCCACAGACTAAATAGTAATACAGTCATGAAATGACGTGGCGGCTCTTTTGTTACGGGCGAACTTCACCGCTTATTGTCTGTCTGAGGCTGTTGGTTCCCGTGTATGTTTGGCCCCTGCATGTTACTGCCGGTTTCCTATTAGTCTAGCAGGGCAGCCGCCATATACTGATTGGCGGCAGGTGTTTCCGCCATGTTGCTGGCCAGCGAAGACATTTTGCTGGCGTGTGTGACTGAGTTCGCCGTTCTACAGGCAATTTCACTTCTGTATTCCTAACTATTCTGTGTCATAACCTTATGTTTTACGGACCAGGTTAGTATTATTTCAAATACAGCGGACTTAAAAAAATGTTTTAAGTCATTTCGAGGGCCCCCAAATAATGTTTATGACGCGGGCATTTTTTGTCTGAATGACAGTTTCACATGGAAGATAAACTTATGTTTTGGAACGTGCGCGTTTGAATTCTTTTGGTTGAAAAAGTTCCACAGAAGTTGTTAGAACTTGGACTATACATTTATATTGTTTTTACTGGACATTTTTGCGAATTCATTTTAGCACGAGCTAAAAACCAATTTCACACAAAGTTCTTCGATTGCATTCGAATTTTATTCCATAAGTTCATAAGAAACTCGCAGGATAACTTTTAGCCGCCAATTACAAACCTGCAACGAAACGAATACCGAATTTCGTCCTGCCTAGTCTGGGGTGAAACTGAGGCATCAGCCAGTGAGATGATAGCTGGCCGATGCTCGCGAATGCATGATACAGCGGTGACTTTTAATCTTTCCTGACCATATATATGTACAAGCGACCTCCGCGAAATTGGTAAGAATGTAAAGATACGGCCAGAGGCCTGGGAAAAATCGTCGGTTCATCAACCTACCGACTGGACTGCAGCCGGCCTCCGTAGCGTAGTCGGTTAGGCGCCGGTCAACTGTGCGAGGGGTTCGAATCCCGGTTGGGGTTCGAATCCCGGTTGAGGTTCGAATCCAGGCGTGGCTGGTGGGTTGTCCCACGTCACTTCGCCCTCGTTGGCTCGTAAGACTTCGTTGTTAATGCCACGCTCTCTTGTTTTTCAAGACAGTAATATACGATTTCGACTGCAAAGTCAACCAAGACTTTATTTAATTACATAATTTGCTAAAACCATAGTATTTATTGCCACAAAAAATCAGCCAACATGGAGACGTAAACTGCCAACCAGATTTTTAATGTCTGCTCTCGTTTTGGCGTATAAAAATAATATCGCGAAAATGTAGAAACAAGACAGCATGGCTTTAAAGGGTCCTCCTCTACTTGTTCATTGGCTATTTCTCCACCTGACAAACTATAGCACTGGGGTCCGTGAGAAGTAGGGACAGGAAAATTTCTCGAATTCGATGGCCTACATGTTAGAATCAACTATCCTATGCATACTCAGGCTCCGACCATTTGTCCACTAACTGCTAATCAGTGGACAGCAGGCAATAGAATAATATACAAGACTTGAGTATGCATAGGGAAATGGATTCTAGTTTGCGGGTCATTGAATTCTTTGCAGGTTTACTAATTTGACCAAGTAACCCAATCGCGAAATTAACTGTCACCTCCATAGCCTTCAAATGATTTCTCGAATATTCCTAGTCTCCAGTAACGTTCTAATGTTTTCAGCTGTGTAAAATTTGTAGCTACAGTACATATCGTAGACGGTCTTGGTCGAAACACTTATGAACATAAAATTAGTTAGGTTTAGTGTTGCAGTTAAGTGAAGCCCAGGGAAGGGTGGTAGGGCTTGCAGCACGTGATGTAGTGTGCTGTCTAGACACACCCCCTCCCTACCTTCCCCCTCAGTTGCCGGTCTGGTCGGAACTGCGCGTGCAGCTCGACTATCGATCCCGGGAGGACGAGGGTGTAGCCTCCACCGCGCTCGTTAACCGCCTCCGACAAAGCATTGCCGCCGAGTTGTCCTCACCCTCGCCATGACGCTTCAGGGAGCTTGTTTGTGATGTCGTGTAGTTCCCAATGCCTGCTTGTTGTATATACACACGTGGGGAACTCGCGAATTGTTAGAGACGAACAACTTGTATGATATCTTCACATTTCGTAGTAGGTCCGCGTCGTGTCTGTTGGGACCAGGAATTTTCGTGAAAGTTCTGTTTCAGTAACGTACCTACATATCAACAACTCTACTTTATGGGGTTTGGCAGTGTATAGACGTCTCTCATTTGTCTGTGCCAGTCAAGAACAAGATCACACGTATGTGATTTGCATGTATACCCCGGCCCCAAGACGCTGAGAGCGTTAAAAACATCCATTCTCTGATTATGAAGTTAAGCTTCAGATGTGCTCGTAAAGAAATGAAAGAATATGGTGCAAAACATTTTTGTCGCGAAAATTCCCTGTCCTTACTTATATGGTACCTCCTGAAAGGCCATGAGGCTTGAGCCAATTAAATAAAGTAACAAATTGTCAGGCCCAATCACGGCGCTCCACTGTGGCAGTCTCGCGCGCAGCAGAAGACCACCTGTTGGTTCGTTAGAATTGGTGAATGACGTTCAGCCGGCGTGGCAGTGTGACTGACAGTAAGAGGCGAAGCCCTGCCCGTAATGGTCCTTAAAAATTTAGAGTAGATTGACTGCAACAACATTAAATAAATTAAACATTTGCCTTCGGTAATGTTTTACCAGCATTAAAGACAAAATTATTATGTAAATATATGTTTCTAAGTTTAAAAATTTGTTAAACACAAATACTGAATAACTTATTCAGTACAGATGTTATTTTTTTTTAATCTCAAGTTGTACCGTACACGTTACATTGGCTGCCCTGGACAAAAAAAAAATACGTTTCGTTTTTTCCGTAACGGCCAAAAATCTTGGTCGGAATGGATGCCACGTGAATGCGTAATACAAACTGCAAAAATAGAAGTAGTGTTATTCAGTATTAAAAAAAAAAAGAATTGGTACCACAATAAATTCTGTATGCTTCCTTATGAGCTGTTGTATGTATAACGGAGACAGTTCGGTAATATGTGTTTGATTCCCTTTTTTGGTTCAGTTTTAGCATACTAGTCTTCAGCTCAGCTTCGTGCTCTTCTTCGCTTCTGTATGCACAGTTATTCTGGACCCAGCTTACACTACTGAACCAGCGGGAAGAGTTTATTTAGCTTTGTCTGAGCGAGCAGCAAACTGTGACAAGGAATGTGGCTTGCCAGCATATTCTTGCAGCGTTCTACAGAAAGCTAGTTAGTATCACACTGGTGCTTAGTTCTTACCAGTCAGCCGGTCGTAACGGTTCTTCCTGTTTATTGTTGTTCAGAATATATGTGTAGATAACTGTGGACTCTACTCTCGTGGGAATCTCCAAGGTCCGCACAGTCGAGGGGCGTCCTAACCTCTCTCGGTCACTTCTTCAGAACTTATTCTGATGCGTATGACGTTTTCATGCAAATCAACACCGTACTTGCATTAAAAAAAATCGAAACACTTGCGAATACCTCTTTTCAAGTAGAAAGTTCTCTTACCAAAAACCTCAATATTGTTGCCGCTTATACAGTATTTGTTCAATTTAGGGATTTGTGCGTGCGTGAATCGAAAGAGAGGGAAGATGTTTCCCGATCACATCGGAAATCATGACTCTGGTTGCAACGTTTGGTGGAAGGTTTTTTTAGGCCTTGTGAGTGAGTGAGAGATTTTGCCCAGCACTCAACATCGAGGTCTTCAGCGCTGGTGAGAGGTGACATGAGGTGAGTTTGGAGCAGCGCCGGAATGATAGGGCGTGGGAAACGGGAGATCCCCGACAAAACCCGCCGATTAGCGACATCGTCCGGCACGATTCCCACATGCGAAAATCTGGGGACCGACCCCGCCGGGAATCGAACCCGGATCGTTTTGGTGGTATGAAAGCCTTGTTTTGACAAAGATTTTGGCAGTAACCCACCGTTCCTTTTTTTTTTCTTACAATCGCTGAGTCGTTCGTTACACTTGGGCTAGATAGAAGAAAGGACCGAGTTTTATCGTGGCTAAAACTCGATGACTTCCAGGCTGTAGTGTATGTAGTACACAGCATAATTAGAATCTTTCCATTTGACTGGGCCAATGAGAATTCCGGTAAGACACAATGTTTGTGGTTTGTCTGAAAATAGCTAAACGAAACGAAATAATCGTCGCGTCGTTGAATTATATTTTTGGAAAATACGTTGACACTAAAGTTATTAGTGTTTTTCGCCATTTTCTGCGCGTGGGAATTTTTTTACTTTTTATTTATTTATTAATTAATATTACATTCCATACATCCTCAGTGATTACCAAAAGGTTCAAGGATGTGAAACAAATCAAATATACATTGATTAGTAGCGAATCACAAGATTTCAGTGGCGTGTGTGGCGAGAAAAACTCCAGACGCATTTAAAGAACGTTGAAGCCTAACTATCGTTAAAAGAGTTTATTTCGATAAACCTCACTCTGCGAATCGGCTTCGGAGTTTAATTTAGTATTTCTGTTCGTGATCGGGCGGAAGGCATAATCCACACTGGCATACAATTAAAAATCTCACGTAGTTTACATTTCGTGTAGCGACAATGTAGGTAGAGAAAGCAGGCGTGGAAAATTGAAATGACGCGTTTGTTTGCCAAATGTGTGGGTAACGGGCCCCAAGAAAAGCTGCATGACGCAGGGTGTGGTGACGTCATTGTTCTCAGAGGGGATCTCTCATAAACACGCGCCGTGACTGGCCGTGCTTGTAAACGGCGGTGATGTCACTTGGTTCTGAAAGGGGAGGGGGTGGGGTAGGAACTTGGCGTGCAGCCGGCCCGCTGCAGGCACTCTCCAACTGTTACCTGCCTGCTAACACGCTGAACCAATGGAATTTAACTTGCAAATTAGTAGATATTGTAACATTGAGGAATTAATTTTTTAGACAAGCTATCTAAAGGCTAATCCAAAATTATTTCGGCCTTCAATTCTTCTGCAGTTGTAGCGTACATGATTCGCGGTAATGTGACCACTTTTGAGCAACCATCTTGTTTAGAAGAATGATTAAAATATTGTTATTTGTGATCTCAGACATTAACGTTTGAGTACAGTCCAGTCTTTACAATTTAATTGTTACTTACGTTGTATTAATTATATTACAAAGTGGTCTAGAAGAATGACTGAAAATATTATTTATTGTGATCTTAGACGTTAGTTTTTGAGTATAGTAGGTTCTTTACACTTTTAATTGTTGCTTAGGTTGTTTTGTTTGTATTAAAAAGTGGCAGGAAAATATTAAATAATAGAAATAAAAAAAAACATGTTACTAGGGCTTTAAAAGTGCTTACTTTATTGTGAACGGCCTATAGTGGCGAATCGTGTGGAAGCGATATTAGTAGGGACCTGAAAAATTCGCGATTTCTTTTACGCACACGCTATAATTCCAGCAAATATAAGTTCGTGTCGGGTCACTTTCGCTATTGGTCCTTGATTTATTTGACATATCCTGGAAGTCTCTGAGCCAATAATAAAACCATACCTTAACATGCCGCAGCGAGCAGCTAATAAACATATGTTGTCTGCTGGAATACACATGTATTCTTGAAGGCTATCCTACAGGTCAGTGAACCTACGAATTGTTCCGGTCCCTAGGTATTAGATAGGACTGTACATTCGCGTGCGTTTATCTTTTTCTGTCTGTTAGTCGTGTTACTGGAGAATACGCCCCTTGCTCTTGAAACGCTACTGGCTGGTTGATGTACGTGCACCAGTCAGTCTAATGGTTCACACCGGAAACGCCTGTCGCCAATCAGCGTAATAGTTGCTGTGGTTCGCCCAATATATCACAAGGAAACTGCAAATCGTGATAAGAAGGTGCCGCTTGGTAGACATGTTCTTTAGATCAGGAAGAATGATATAAGATCGGGAGACACACTGACATTCCGTGCTGGACGCCATTTTCCAAGATGGCGGCGTAAAATAAGAAAAGCTCTATAACTTCGTTATATTTCTACCG
>PNEQ01029083.1:0-13681 GCA_003012365.1 Medauroidea extradentata | reverse complement strand
CGGAGAAAACCTCTATACTTTATTTTATTGGATTTATGGGAAATCGTTCGAGAATAGCTAGAATAGGAGTCTGGGTTAGGTTATTAGTATGAGAGAGATTCGGGGAGCCCATACAGGTGAGGTATAGTAAATTACTTAAATTATTTTACTAGAAATATATTTGTACGTTATGAGGTATAAGTGGTGGTAGGTAGGAATGCGAATTAGAAAAAAATTAGGAAGACTCGGAGAAAACCCCTATACTTTATTAGATTGCATTTATTGAAACTGGTTCGGGAATAGCTAAGATAGGAGTCTGGTTTATGTTATTAGCTGGGGAAGGATAGGGGGTCCCATACAGGTGATGTATAGATATTTACTTAATTTATTTTTAATAGAAATATATTTTTACATTATGAGGTATAAGTGGGGGTTGGTAGGAATGCGAATTAGAAAAAATTTCGGAAGACTCTGAGAAAACCCCTATAGTTTATTTGATTGAATTAATTGACAGCATGTATCCCGGACAAGATGAATGCTGGAAACATAATTGCCGATGAGAAATATTGCTCATTCATACTTCTTTTGCTCCTTTTCAGCCTCCTCCAGCCTGATTGAGCAATACGGTGTTTTTGAGTATTTTTTTAGTTTTCCGGGAATATGTTGAGGGGAAAAACGGGAAATGTTGAGGTAAAAACGGGAAATGTTATTGATTTTGAGGTAAAAAAGGAAATTTTAAGGTAAAAACGGGGAAATGACATCATCCAAGATGGCGGCGGTGACGTCATCAGCGGATCCTACGATCCTATCTCCCATCCCCTTGTGCCAAACTCCCCTAAATTATACTACTACTACAGTATCAAATTTTGTTACTGAATTTTTAAAATCTTTATAAACAACATAGGCTACAGTTTGTCACATACATTATTTTCTATGTCAAGATTACAGTTTTCTTTTGGAAGGACTTCATTTCTTCGATTCTTAATCCAAATATTTCTAACATTACAGTGATCAAATAATGAACCATGTTTATCTTATTCTGGATCATCTTTTCTATTGATTCTAATACCAACAATTACATAATCTGGCATATCGATTTCAAGAGAATTAAATTGAGATTTTACATAAAACTGGAAATTATTGTTTTAATCTGGAGGAACAATTTTTTTCACGACATTACCAATAATTAAAAGTTATAGGAAGTTTACGATTTTTGTATATTTTAGTTTCGATTTCTTCACCATAATTAGGTTCGTATTGAACAATTCGTCACACAATTTCAATTTTCTCAATAAATATTTTACCAGCACCTGGTACAGTGTAAACAGTTCCATCGTTTTTATATGTATGTGTTCTATAAACACAAACATCATCATTAGAGTTTCAAATGCATGAAATTTTGTAACCACCTTTCCAAAAAATGTTATTGCAATATCTAATAAATCCAAACAAATATTTAATTGTTAATGAAACTTCATTATATTTATTTGCTCTAAAATAATATATTTTATCAGCTCCATAACCTTTTTCAATCATAGATAACTGTAGATATGATTATTCTGAAATTGAGTTTAACAATGAATGCATCATTGTAGAAGTTATTCCAGGATTATCAATAGTTTCAATAAAATTTGCATGTTTAGAAATTTGGATTTTTGAAAATAAGTACGAAAGAAATTCTCGCAGAGATTATTTGATGAAGCTTTTTCATAACCTTAATTTTTATCTTCCTTTGTGACATTAAATAGAAAATTATCATAAGCTCATTTGGATGTGTAAATCAATCACCAATAGGAATTTCAAATTCAGTTTTCTTATTGTATTCATTTAAACTATTTTTTGTTTGATCAGTTGAAGAAGAAGTTTGACGTTAGTAAGTATCGGTTATTTTCTCAGTCATCTACATAGAAAACTATTTATTAAAAAAATTTAATTTTTATCCATACAAGAATATTATTTTTATTTATCCATGTATTATGGGCGTTATCAAAATCTACCCATTTGACTAAATATTTATCACATTTCTTTAGTAAAACATTTTCAACCAAGTAATTTTTATCATATTTTGTTTTAAATAATACTTGTTCATAAATCATTTTTTTAATAGAAATATTTTGTAAAATTTTTATTCTATATGTTATAGGATTTGTGTACAATATTTCAGAAATTTCAAATACTTATGTAACTTAGACCAATTAGGTGTATAATCTTTTTCAAATAAAATTTAGCTTTACTTAAACGAACTTGATCTCCAATAGAAAATTTTGACCCATTCAAAGACTGCTTCGGCTGTCGCTTGCTTTAGCGATATTTCTAGGTAGTTCATACATATTAATTAAAATACAACCCTCATTCTTTTATTTGCATCAATTGGTTTCATTCCGATCGTTCAGTGAATAGAATCATTGTAATCAGTTATTAATTTTTGCAACATATATATCAATTTATATGTTCCTTGTATGGTAAACATTCTCAACAGTTTTTCCTTAAAAATTCTATTAAATCATTCAACGACATTTGCTTTTTTGTCACTTAATGTAGAATAATATTTTATATTATTATCAATCATAAATTTTTTAAATATTTTATTATATAATTTTTATACATTATCAGTTTGTAAATGTTTAGGTTTACGAGAATTTAGAATTTTTTTAAATGCTAAAGTTACATTTTCACCAGATATATCTTTAAATGGAACAGCCCAAAAATTTTAAAAATCATCGACCGCTATTACTAAATATTTAAACCCCTCTTAATTCTAAATGCCTTTTTGAGAACCAGAACCAATTTCGACTAAATCTGCTTGCCAAAAATCATCAATTCCGAAAAATAAGCAGTACTTCTAGGATAATTTTTTCTTGCAGGTTTATGAATGTCGTAAACAATCTCTTCTTTAATGCCCCCACCAATAAACATAGATTTTTAACACCACAAGATCTACAAATATATTTAAATATAATTTTTTTCATTTTTGTTTGTTCATAAGAAATACAGCGAGTATAAAAATAATCATCTAATTCTAAAAATTCGTACGTATTCTGAAACTTGAGATATGTGCGTGAACAACAAACTTTTCGAATGAGGAAACGTTCGAGTTTCACATGATTCCCGCTAGGTATCAGCAGAACATTCTCGAGAAACAGGTTGTCTGTGTAAAGGCAAATGGCCGGGCCGTCCCCGAGTGCCCGACGTATACGTAGAGCGCATCTACCATTGTTTCACACACAGTCCGAACAAATCCGTTCGCCGTGCAGCTCGACAACTCAACATGCCCTCGATGCCGTCTGGCGTATGCTGCTTCGATGTTTACACGTGAAACCTTACAAAATTCTGCTACTGCAAGCTCTTCGTGGAGGTGACAAAGAACGACGTGTGGAGTTTTGTAAGTTCGTTCTTGACAATATGGAGGACGATGACAGTTTTGTTCCACGCTCAGTGTTTAGTGACGAGGGAACATCCAATTTAAATGGAAAGGTGAACAACCATAACGTACGAATATGAGGTACAGAACAACCACATGAAGTTGAGCAACACGAGAGGGACTCTCCAAAATTTAATGTGTTTAGTACAGTTTCACGAGAAAAGGTGTATGGTCCATTTTTTTTATGCTGAGAACACAGTTACAGGAATAAAGTATCTCGATATGCTTGAGAGCTTTCTTTTCCCACAGTTGGAGACTGATTCGAACGACATAATTTACCAACAGGATGGGGCACCGCTACACTGGCATCTGGAAGTGCGGGAATGTTTAAATCAAAGGCTTCCTTGATGATGGATCGGGCGCAATGGACCAAATTATGCAGCCTTATATTACTGGCCTCCAAGGTCACCATACCTGACTGTAAGTGATTTTTTGTGGGGGTTTATTGAAGAATCTGTTTATGTGCCTCCGTTATCAACGACAATGAAAGAACTGAGACGTCGCATAACAGCAGATGTGGAAGCAGATGTCAAGACATGCTCGCTGCAGTGTGGGACCAATTAGAATACCGCCATGACATATGCCATGCATCTAAAAGGGAACATATGGAACACATATGAAAAAAAACTTTATGTGTTTCCCTTTCAGCAAAAATAACAATTACTTGTATATAATTTTCAGTTTCTGAAATATAGACGTGCTAAATCGAATGAATCTTATTGATACACTCTGTATTATCACTTGGTGTAATCATTTTACATTTGAGAGAATTCACATTTAAATTATGAAGACTCATTAACTATCAACATTTAAAAAGTAAATTTTTTGTTCATTAAAAATTTATTCCTACTAAATAATAACAAACTTACACAAACAATAAAAAATGGAAAATTTTCTTGACATCGCAAACAATATACTTATGTACAATAGTTGAGAAGTTTCTGTTGTTATAGATCAGAATAATGATCCTTCGTTTAACGCAAAAGATATAGCAGAAATTTTAGAATATTCAGATACAAAACAAGCAATTAGAAAATTTTGATGATGATGATGACAAGATTATTTAGGAAAATTTTAAGGGCCTCGCCTACCATTAGCTTAAAATGCCTTTCAGCATGTTCGTAAATACGTTTCATTAAATAAACTATTCCACATATGCGCAATGTGTCTATGTACGAAAAGAAAATACAAGCCAAAAGATGCCTAAAGAGTCGTTTAAAAGCATCACATCGATTAGAAAAATAATTTTGGTGCTCCTCAAAACGGCTAAAAACAGCTTTTTCATCCTGTTATATTTGAAAAACTACTCACAGTATTCGTGTGAAACTACTCCAGGAGCATGCAATGGGCTTTGCTTAAAACTTTCCACCAATCAAAAGACGGGGTCACCACTGAAAGTTTAAGTTAGGCATGTGATCTACGATATAATTACACGCCGTTCCAGAGTCTTGTGGTAGAGGCGATACCGCGCCACAGGAGCCGGTCAACATCGCCCTTGTTGGCGTCGTGTCACACACAAACACACGGCCAGTAGGCGGGTGCCTTATGGGAGTCCCCCAGACACCATTAAGAGTCAATGAAAAATCAGCTATATTTATTAATAAATCTGGATTATATTCTCTCATTTTATCATCGAAAAAAAAAAGAAGCTAAAAAACTAAAAAAATTGGCAACTAGTGAAGTTTTAGCATCTATAAGAAAACATGGAAAATTATAAAAATGCAAAAAGAATAAGAACAACTTACAACAGCGTAACAAGAAATAAAAGAAAACATATAAAATTAAGTAAAATGCATAAACAGAAGTCCAAACCGAAAAGAATGAGTTATGTATGTCACAACTACAAATTTGCAGAACGAAGAACATTTTTATAAAATTGGAGGTACAACGAAAGATAATTTTAAATCTAGACGTACAACATATATTACTGAAAACATCCTTAAGATAAATTTGAATATTGTTACTTAGAATATTGTACCAACTATAGCATTAGTGAAAAACTTTTTAAGGTAGTTTTTTTTTTGGAAAATGATAAAAAATTACATAACATGAATAATAATGATATAAGAAATTACACTTAAACATTTTTATTTACACAGTGAACAACTTATTATTAAATGAGTTAAGAATAAGTGATGATGATGTACATGACGAAATATTCAGCAGAAAATTATTATCTTCACAGAAACATGAAACATTAATAATTACTCCAGAAATAACAGGAAAAGTTCGAAACCTTAAAAGTGTGTTAAAATAAGTTAGTCAAAACATAAAATTTAAATATTAGAAACTTTTCTGAACAGCCGTTTGAACAGGTGTTTTGAGTGTTTGAACAGGTGTTTTGGGTGTTTGAACATACATTTTTTACAATAAATTTTTTAATCTATATAAATGATAACAGAAAAACAAGCTATAAATAATTTACTAAGAAGATGACAGTTAATTGAAAAATTTAAGTAATTCAAACAACAATGCAAAGGATCTTATGAAAAAAAAAACTGACATGAAAAGAAATTACTGATGCACTTGATAATTTAGGCAAAAATTGAGAAAGTAACAAATGAGAGTAAGAATTTAATCAAAGAACTTGTTCCAGTTGATCTTAAAAAATTAGATTATCCTCCACCACCTTCAGAAACATATTTTGAAAGGGAAATTTTTAAAGATGAACACTCTGAACCATTTTCGCATTTAGAAAATGATATAATTCCATTAACTTACTATAGAACAACTTATAAAGGTGAAAAAGTGACTGAATTTTTGAAAAGTTGTGATGATTCTGTTTTTGGTTTAAGACCTGAAGGAAGTAAAAATATATTGGTGATAGTGAACTACAATTTAACGATGATAACCTTATCATTAAAGGCTATATTTATATATATTGAACTGATGGATTGTTGTAAAGATGTTATTGGAACAGATTACACAGATTATTGTTATGAAAAATGTAGTCAAATTTCGAAACGTACGAATTTAATTTTTCCAAGAAAAGATACAAATTCTGGAACACCATAATCAAGTGGAAGCTACAAATGAAAACAACATAGTTATACCAATATATGAATCAATTAAATAGAAACTAAAATCTGGATAAGGTGTTTAAAATTGCAATAAACTTCCAAAATAATATATTTGGATGAATGATGTTATAAAACTAATTGATAGGCTTTTAGTTGTATATGGCGAAGAGAGAGCTGGGAATAAGAACATTTTTAATGAAAAGTTGGAATAATGGATATGTAAATAATACATTTCGCAATTTTGTTGTAAATAATCCTAAAGGGATTCCATATCTTATAAGAATATTAAATACAATACCTCAATCTTTCTCGGAATTAGAACATCATGGGAAAGGCTTACTAAATGATATAATTAATTCATTTCCTTTCGAATTTCATGCTCCAGATTTTAATTTTCTTGGTCCTGGTGCTAAATTAAAACAAATATTATAAAGAGGTGATAATCCAATAAATACATTAGCTGCAGCAGCAATGGAACATGATATTGCTTGTTATCATCACAAAGATTTAGCTGAAAGATATAATGCTAATAACGAGTAAGAAAAGAAAGTATTTAAAAGAGATTTTGCTAAAGACGCAGGTTTAATTGAAAGATTATGGGCTGGACTTACTGGATCAGCAATGCATGTTGAACGTAAACTTGGTTGGGGAACAAAAATTAAATATTAATAAAATGTTTATATCATCTTAATAAATATTTTATATAATTTTTATAAATTTTTTTCTATATAAATGAAGGTTAAAAACATTTTGTTTCAACTGTTTGCTGATGATCATAAAGAATTAATTATACGTTATTTTTTAACAAAAGAACAACTTGATCACAAAAAAAAAGTTTAAAGAAGGTAAATGAATGACTATAACTTTCTCTATACCACAAATTAAAAAAATATCGAAATAAAAATAAAATCTTAAATTGGTTTACATAAAGGTGGGTTTTTATCAATACTTGTTGGTGCACTATCAGCACTTGGAGCCTTGATTGGTGGAGTTTTATCTATCGCAACATCTGTAGTTAATGCTAAAAAGAAGGATCAAGATTTATAAGAAGAGCTTAGACATAATTTGGAAATGGAAAAACTAGAAAAAGTATTTTAAAAATTTCAAAATAATCTTAAAATGTAATAAGTCAACTTTCAAATATGATGTAGAAAAATTTACTAAAACATTAAAAATTAAACATTTTCGGGGTGTATTTATGATTGATTAATTACCTAAGTATCCACTTAAATTTTAATGTTGAACAGTTGATTTAGATACTTCGAAAAATTCTGGAACTCATTGGGTTTGTTATTGGAAAGAAAATAATTATATTTATTTTTTTAATTCTTTTGGTGGCAATCCTCCTTGAATGTTAGTTGAATATCTTAATAGTGAAATAAATATAATGATGATGTAATACAAACTTTTGATGAAGTTATTTGTGGTTATTTATGTGTTATTGTACTAGACCATCTATCTCGTGATTTTAAATTTTCAAATATAATTTATTTATTAGTAATTATTATATCTTTGGAAATTTGTTAAGGAAATAGTGGATTGACATAGATTCAAAACATGATAATTTTTGTCAAATATTTAGAATCAAAATATCCTACCTTTGCTTTAAAAACAGCTGTTGATACAGAAGGAAATTATAAATAACAAAATTTGGATGAAGATTTCAATAAAATATTACATGAAGCTAAAACATCTGTTGTTGCAGAAACATCTAACAAATTAAGAAAAATTTAAATAAATCAGTTATAAAATATTGTGATACACTAGTTAATTTAAAAAATACTGAAGAAATTTTGCAAAATAAATAACTGATAAATTTCAGAGTTATGGTAATTTTAATAATTCGGCCTATTTACAACGTAGCAGAATTAACATTATTCGTTTTGCTGGGAAATACACTGCAAAAGAAAAAACATATTTATTTAGGTAGTAACCCAACTGAGTACATTTTTATGATGAGTGGACAAGTAGATAAGATAATCTTGAAGCGTGACGGACATAAACTTATAGCTAAATTATCTGACAGTTTGAAATTAATTGGATATGTATCAACATTTTTGTGTATTGGAAGATGAAAAAATATTTTTTTTAAAAAATTCCGCAGAAGCGTAATGTGCCAGATGGAACAAATTTTCATATTGAAATGATAATTTAGTTAAACATACATTTCAAAATCTTTTTTATACAGTCAAATAATCTTTAATATTGTACGATTGTTTGCGATCATTTAATTTACATTTCATATCTGTTGTTAAAAAATCAAATTCTTCATTCCAACATTTCGAACATACTTCTCTAAATTTTTCGAATCATATATCACCACCAACAAAACCACTGTGAATATGTTTAAGATTTGTGTCATCTTGTCGAAATACACAAAGAAAATTAGCATTATCTGTTATTAGTTGTTTCGGTATTTTGAGTACGTTTGTGCTAAATAAAAACAATAAATATTTTTGTCTTCCTCGAGTAAAATAACCCCTTATAATATCTTGATTATCAAGAATTACATTATCAAAATCAACTACAGAATTGTTACAACATTAATTAACATCAACCATTTCTTCATTTGAAAAGAAAATGTATGCTATCGTTTTTTTAATGTTTTTAAATACTGTATCATTATCTTCTTTCAAAGCAAAATATTTTGGTTGATTTAATCTTCTTAAACATACATAAAAAGTACAAACATTTAATCATCCCGGAGCATAAATAAAATTGTCAATCATAAGTGTTGTTTTCCACAATTTCTTAGGCCAACAATCAAACATCTAAGATTACCTGGTAATAATTCTCCATTATTTTTGTTGACATTATTTTGTCTGGAATTCCAAGTTTTACATCCCAATCTATTTTTAAGATGTCGAATTCATTTCATTTATAATATATATTTGGTATAACAAATTAGTAAAGTTTTTAAATTGTCTGGTTAGAAATCAATTTTAAGTAAAATACTTCATTATCCTTTAGAGATACATTCTGTAGGGTTAATTCAATTTTAGACTACTTATTTGAAACAACATTTCATAGGAAAAATAATAAGTTAAAATTTATTTATGGAGTTGAAAAAGCAATAGATATTCCAATTGGTCAATATAATGTGGAGGATCTTGAAATAAGTTATAAAATAAATTTCTTCATTAACAAAATATCTGGTGGTGAGAAAAATTTATAACATATCTATTGAATAAAATAAAATATGCAATAGAGTGAAAATAAAATGTGTTTTTGGTCTTTTGGTTCATAAATATGATTCAATTGGTAAAATTTTGGGGTGTACAAAAGTTTTAGAAAAAATTAATTTCATTATGCTGATGCAATAATGAAATTACTCCATTTGAAACAATAAATATTCACTTTAACTTAGCAGATGGTATTATTTTAAAACATGGTGACTACAATCACAAAGAAACTTGCATTGTTGCATTGTTGCTTTATTTAACCGTTTCTACCATCGTTTGGTGAAACAATTTATTGTTAACGACATTGTCCATTATTTTTCCCATAAACACAAATAAACTTAAAAATATTGTTTTAGAAATAATAGACTATAATGGAAAATTAATTGACTTTGATTCTTCTCAATTAACTATAATCTTGGAAATTAAACATTTAATTTATTTTTTAGTAAGTAAAGATGGATAATATTTCTATACAAAGTGCGATGGAAGATTTAGAAGATGAATTGTAAAATGTTATATAACTTACTTGAAAATATGTATATAAACGTAAAATTATTTCGTGTTGTACTAAACACAAAAATCTATGAAGTTTAATTATTTTTTCATCTATCAGTTTGAACAAGTATTAGCAATTTTAGAATATCATTATATTGATTTTAACTTTCATTTTATTAACTGCTTTGTTCGAGAATATAAATTAATTTTAATATCACAATAGCTATAAATAAATGTGATATGAAATTCGAAATATGGAAAGATGTAAAGTTTGAATTATTTGATGCAGTTTTTGTAGGCTTTGTGTTTTTAATCCACATGAAAATATCCACGAATTTGAAACAGAAACAAATTATAGATTTAGTCATAGGACATTGAAATTTATTGAAATATAATTTTTATTTAGTTTACGATCATTTGTATTCCTTGAATTTTAACAATGCGTTTTATCTCCTTTTACGATGATTTTGTGAAAAATTCTTGATAAAAATTTGTGAGCAAATTTTCTTTATATTTTGATTTTTTAGAGGAATTATTTTAGGTGTCATTTTGAGCATGAAAATAGGTCATTGCATTCGAACATACATATCTGATCCACTTATATATGTATACGACACTTGCACATATTCCAAGAAAAAAAATATAAATGTGATGAACACAAAATTAGTACACAGTTTCAAAACTTATAAAAACTAAACGCTACAATATACTGGCATCAAACATCATACTGTTCATAGAGAATCTCTAGAAGTGTTTCTCACAGATTACAGGTACTCAGTATGAGCTCCTCTCGTCGCACTGCAGATGTTGAGACGATATTCATATTCTTCCCACACCCTGGGCAACATGTCGGTAGTGACGGATTCTAACGCAGCTGCGATTCGCTGTGGAAGGGGAGGGACATACACCTCGTCTTTGACGTAACTCCACAAGAAAAAATCACATGGAGTTAAGTCTGGGGATCGTGGTGGCCAACTGCACCTCACGTCATCATCAGCACCTGCATGGCCGAGCCATGTGATTGAACTATTGGAGAACTGGTAACAGATGGGCGTTAGATAAAGAAAACTAGCAAACATTTGGATGGTCAACTTTATTTTCACTGTACGGCTTGTAATTAGTGCAAAAAAACTGTTTTAATTCATAATTTCCGGCATGACACACCGAAATGGGGAATGACACGCCATTAAATTAGACGTCAATCATCCCACACACGATCGGCTTTATTATGAACAGTTAGATAGGCGGTATTGGCGACATACAGGAAGTGAGTGTGTATTGGCAATTGTAAGCTAATGTGTACGACGCTGAAATGCAGTGCAAGCGACAGGTATGCGACGGACTAAAGTAACGTATTATACTAATATACATGTACGTCATTGTAATCTTAACATCTGTCTTGCAGTTTCGGAGTTTTAAATGTATTTTCTCGCTAATGTAGTTTAATAATACCGATTTAGTTTGGTGTGAATTAGAGAAAAAGACAAGCGAGTAAATTGAAAAATCTGAACTGGTAGAACTCGATTTTCTAGGATTCATGCACGTGTTCAATGCTTATCCCGATATTTTAACACACATTTCACTAGAAGAACTCAGAAAAGCTAGTGAGAACTCTGTTCAGTAATAACTCTACTAAGGTAAATTCTACTTCATGTCAGATAGTAAAGGTGTTTTCTTATGGAAGAGAGTTTAGCCCAAGGAAAATGTCTGCTGCTGGTTTCGCTGCTATCACTAAGAGACGAGAAAAATACGAAACCGTTGTAAATTTTGAATTTATTAGGCTTGGGAATTATTTATGTAGTTTAAATTAATTTTAAAGTGAAAATAAATCAATATCGCGTTTTAAATTCTCAACTTAATGGAACTTAAAATTCAGGAAAGCTCTGATGCTGTCAGTTTGCATGAATTACCGACACCAGCTCTCAAGCGGAAAAAATTTTTCCAGTGCCAAACTTTTAACTTTGATCTTTCTAACCTGTAGTATAATTCACCTTGCTATACTAAATCTGAGTGGTGTAACTCTCTGACTGGCTAAGACTATTAGCCAATCAGAGATATCTGTTCTTCTCATTCGAGAGACTTTCCTCCAACCGTATTAGGCCTAAAAGGGTAAACAAAATGCTAAACGCTTACGTTTTTTTAAATGTACTGGTGTACATATAAGTTGGTTTTCTATCATATAATAAATAAAAGTAATAATTTGCAATGCCTTGGTAAAATATTTACCAATGAAAACACTGTTAGAAAAAATTTAAAGCACAGAAATGTGCAGACAAATATCTAAAAATCTTCGCAAAACAACGGACACTCAATTTTACTTCACAACGACACACTTCGTAAAATTGCAGACAGTCAGTTTTCCTCACAAACATTGGGCTTCTTGCACTCCATTTGCCAGAGAAATGAAATATTTTTATTTGTTGTGTTTTCCCGAAATCTTGACGAACCAATTAGTATCATGAAAAGTTTTCTGATTTTCCAACATTAGAAACCACGACATTATGACTTCCACGAATACACTCTAGCCATTGTACCACAGTGCCAAGTTACTCAGTGAGCGAGTTCCATGCAGGAGAAATCGACCAACATTATAAGAGAAAACATTTTGTTTTTGTCTACCTGATTTTACAAAACTTCATCAGTACCGTTACTAGAAAAATATTTTACTCTACAGAAACAAATAACTTTAAAAGGGGCATACCAGCAGGCGCGAAACCAGAGAAGAGGTACAATAGTTTTTCAGCTGTGATAAGTTTCATGTAGTGACATGTATGGCTACCCACTACAGGATATGTGAAGCGAGGAGAATATAAGATGTGTGTGGCCTCCTCGGAACACTTCAGTCGCTTACTGGGCTGTCCGGTTCTTTGTCTATGCGTGATACGAGTCCTTGGTTGTATTGCTCGATCCTCCGTATCTCTTCTATTCGCCGTAAAGTGAGGACAACCAGGAAGCAGCGCTTACCTTCTATTATCATAGCTTATCTTGTCTTCGTTTCGCACAAGTCTGTATGAACATTAACTCTAAGAGATGTTGGTGATCATTTTTTCTAAATAAGCGCAGTAAAATATGCTTTATAATTGTAGAAAAACACGTTTTCAATATTTTATGGAAAGGTTTTTTCAAACATCCGTAACTGGCACTACGGACAATCTTCAGTAATCAAGAAATTACCGAAACCCCTTACGTATAGTTACAGTACATTTCTGTAAATATTTCCGTGAATTTACGGATTTTTTTTTAAAAAGGGCAGCCACATTCAATGCAAGGTTGCGAGCTTTCGTGTGGTTAATGTGAGTTTATCAAGTGAAGTGGTGAAATACAAAGGCAGGAACACTTCAGGTTCCCTGAGAAAAACAGGCAAAACACACACACACACACACACATATATATATATATATATATATATATATATATATATATATATATATATATATATATATATACATACATATATATGTATATTTATATATATATATATATATTTATTTATACACGAAAATTCAAGCGATTCTACCAGGAATTTTATCCTTAACACCGTGGTATGAAGGAAACTGTCTGAACAAAATACAATCCATTTAGAC
>PNEQ01029077.1:0-16299 GCA_003012365.1 Medauroidea extradentata | reverse complement strand
GGCGGGTGGCCTGCTTACAGGCGGCGGCAGCGCGTCTGGCGGCCGGCCGGCAGGGCTTGTGACGTCATAAAGGAAGGGGGGAAGGGTGGTCGGCAGGACCGTGAGGAGGCTCAATAGAAGCGATGCGCCCGCGGCGCGTCACAGCATAAGTGACTTAGATTGGACTCGTTCACGGCGCCGTTTTTGCATTAACTGGACTTGTGCCATACATACACAATATCTGGGCATGCCATCGTTAAAATGGCATTAGTACTGAACATAGCCCAGCACAAAGGCTTGTCTTCAAACTTCCCCCTTCTGCCTTTACTTGTCTTGACTCCGGCCAGGCAGCAAAAACAGATAAGTGCGACAAGGAGATAACATTACTCGCCATGTATGTTGGAATTTATGGCCTTTAGATAAAATTAGTGTGGGTCGGCAATTTCCGAGTGAGGGTTTTACCGACCCATGCCGCCCCACATGGCTACATCCCTGCGACGTCTATCAGTAATTGTTCAAAAAGCCTTCACCCAGGCACGAACTTCTCCCGTTCCTCCTCAATTTTACGATATTGGGACGATAATCACAGCAAGGTGATAAGGCCTCAAACTAAGGTAGACGGGAAAACTCACCTAGGGTAGGAACTCCACTGATCGTCGTGGAAAGCTACTCACTCACAGAGCAACATGTCAGATGTTCCTTAAACCAAAGGCTTCGCGGGCCACTTTGGCAGCGACTTGCGACACTCCTGCATGCCTGTGACAACTCCTTGTCTCCGTCTAATACCTCAGATCACTAGTACCACACTTCAGCCTCTTGAGCCCTCGATGTTCATTCATCCGCGACTGACCTAAGAGTGTCCGCCCTCCATGCGCATCGCGAGTCCGCTGCTCGCTTCACTCGCGCCCCTACCGCCAGCAGATGGGACTAGGCCTCCCCTCCTCCAAGCCCTCCCCTCCATGGCCAGTGGTGAAGTAGGACCGGCGGGAAAGGGGAAGACAATAGCGCCGTCAACCGGGGAAACCCTTCTCGCTAAACAGCCTACCAGACTAGGCAAAATAAGAGACGAAAAAGAGAAAGCAGACTCTCAAACAAAACCCCATAACTCAGAACCCTCTAGAAAACTAATAGAAACTTAAGAAAAAACTGAAAACCCACCCCAAAACCCTAGGAGTCCGCTCATCGTGTCTCGTGATGCCGGGTGTCGAACACGAGAGTTGCTAGCTACGAGGGCAGAGATCCGCCCAAGGTGAAGTTTGGGCGGGCCGCGGGGTGGTGTTGCCCTTAGGACGGAGTCGACGTACAAAAATAATCTAATTACTATTCTTAGTGTTTAAGCTAGTTGTAAGTTCTACGTTTACGTTTTGTTAGACTTAAGTAATTAACTTACGTTTTATGTTCAAGATTTAATTTCCAAGTGCGCAGCAATAATTTGGCCTCACGTAATGCTGGTTTTCCTGGCCATAAAGCCTCCAACGTGTCATTGCTGATGATTGTGTGCCCAGCCCCTGTGTCAACCTCCATCTCTAGCGCACGTCTGTCCAATTGCACCGTGCTCGCTTTTTTGCTGAAACGTCTTTCCACTGATGCGTCGTTCTGACGACAGGGAGAAAACACGAACCATGCTCTGCCTGCTGGTAGGTTAGCTTGTTCTTCTGCAGCACTGCGTGCTGTAGCTTTTCATCCTGCACTCCACAAACCAACCAATCGCGCAGCAATCTATTAAGGTCCTGGAAGTTACAATGGGCAGATAATGGCAGAAGCTCAGCCACGTACACGGCAATTGACTCGCCTTCCTGCTGGTCCCTCTTGTGAAACTTGAACGTCTCCATGATCTCACTGGGCCTGGGTTCGAAGTGGTTGGACAAATGCTCCAAAATCACTTCAATGTCGACATCGCTCGTTGACTTAGGCAAACACAGGGATGCCACTAGGTTATACAGCTCTGCCCGGCACACTAAAAAAAATTGCTTTCTGCCCGGCCTTGTCCGTTACTTTATTTGCCACGAAAAAGTACTGAAGCCTCTCGAAATACGTTTTCCAGACGTCCCGACCCGGAACAAATTCCCAGAACGAGTTAAACATTGCCATTATAGGTTATGTGCGGCCGGCCCGCCACTATCAGCTTATCCGTATGAGTCCCACACGCTCCCGGAATGCATGAAGATCGCATCGCCTCATCGCCAATGTAGTATACTCCGGAACCTCAGCGAGTAACACACATAACGAACACACAACTCACAGAATCATCACGTCAACACGAGCGTGGTGTAAGCGCAAGTCATCACTTGACTTGGGTCCCGCCATAACTGGCTAAACACTCTCGCGCGCACAACATTGAGTACTGCCTACATAACCTCTAGAGTACACTACAGCACTCTTGCAAATAACATCCCAAAATGGACGTTGCGGGCAATGGATGTTACCGGCAACGTTTATGATTTATATTTGTTTCCTTTTCGAAATAAATGTGTATCACTTTACACAAACATGTAATTTTTGCGCCAAAGATCAGTGAACACCAAATCAGTGACAAAAAACAGTAACTTTTTAACAATTTAGAGTTTGGGGATCGCCGAAAATTGGTCAACCCCATCCGAGATAACGACCCTATACAGTCACGTTGGGCGAACAAAAGATGAGACATGTCAGAGCCTCAATGTCACACATCCACAACTAGCTCAGCGTTACATTAACAAATCAAAGGCATGGGTTCTTACAACGTAGCACAAGCACCCTCTGAGCAAAACACCATCTCAACAACCTAAAACCCCGCAGCCGCTTAACACAACACACGGCCGTCTTGGCCTACATTTTGCCAATGACTCGTGGCGACTTTGCGCGCAAACTGGAGTTGCCCGTCAGTGGTTCCACCCCACAGCCCTTACAGGAATCAATTAAAAATATTAACTTTTTTCATCATTAAAAGAACATTTTAAACTTGTAATATGTCCACATAATCATAAACATTAACATTTTGGTTTCCAAACCAATTACATACAGTACAAATATACTGTATTAAGTATTAACTTTGTTACCAGGTGAAAGAAACATTAAATTTGAAACGTATGCAGCCAATCAGCAACTGTCTGGGATTTTATTGATTGCAACCAAATGTGTCTGCAAATTCTTAACGATCATCTTTATAGGCTGGTTTTGCACTGAAATATAGCAACTTTTCTTGGAAAGTGTAAATTTAGATTGATATCTCTGTCCTTTTCACACTCCAAGCTTTAACAATGTGAATGAATAAATATAAATTCGTTAAATTCAAATGTAAACAATTTTAGCAAGAAAATACCTATTGAAAATGTAATTAATATATATATATAGAATCATTTAAATTCTAAATAAATATTCACATAACTAAGCAAACTGTTATTCTTACTGTTAAATGAGCAATTTCAAATTACTAAATTAAATGTTACTTATTTTAAGAAGAATTAGTTCACAGTTACGAAAATTGATTACTTTAAATATGAATCAGGGTGGCCACTCATTGCAACAACAAAAATTCCCTGATTTTTCCCTGATTTCCTTAATAGAAAACCAAAAATTTCCCTGATTTTTGCAAGTATGAAAACAACATTTTGACATTTTATTCAGCACATTTTCCAATAAAGATAAATATTTTACGTCCTTTCTGACACTACAGTCAGTGAACTTTACAAAACATTCAGCAGAAATAACTACGAACTTGACAATGGAATATAATTACAGCTACATAACAGTAATTTTTTCAATAAAAATGTTATAATGCTCTCAAAACTCCATTATATTCATTCCTATGGTTTTTGTGGAAGCTCAAAAAGAACGAGGCAAGAAAATTCCCTGAAATGTCTCAGATAATAATAATCATTTGAATTTAAAACATTTATTGAATTTTTTTAAATTTTTATTTTTAGGTTCAGCATTTTTTTTAAATTCAAATAATTTTTATTCTTTAATTTTATGAGCATGAGATTGTAGCCTGCAATGTCTTTATCCACTGTGATTTTTTTTAGTGTGGTATATCAGTTGGTTTTAGTGTAGTAGTTAAAACGGAAACATGCAAAATATGACTTTAACAAGCCATTACACGAAAACTATGAGAGATAAAAAAATTTCATAACAGCCAAATTTAGTCACATTTTGTGAATAAAATAAGAAAAAAAAAAAAAAAATATCTGGTACAAATAAAAAATAAAAAAATTGTGATGGAAATTGAAGTAGACCGCGCCCTCAACAAAACTCTCAGACACCAGTGTTAGAATGACTATGAGGCCTTATATCTGTATACAGCATTTTGGACTGGACCAATTTCATAGCACTTGCAGCAAACAAAGAGTGCCTTACAAATTTCTTGATGAGGAAGCATTCAAAACAGGACAATTGAGTCTAACATCTGTACAAGAGGTAATCGTTGAAGAGTTTTTCACAGTAAGAGCAAAGCATTTCATGCTCAATTTCAGTCAAACCAAGAAGAGGCAGACACATTAATGATATTACAGTGGGCCTACATGAGAAACATGCAGTAGTACACAGTTTCACATTTCTGTGATGATACCAGTGTTTTGGCTATATTACTGTGGCATAATCAAACTTCCAATGTATGGACAAAAAGGAGTAATCCTTCAAGATTAATACTAGCACACAGAATCAAATCACAAATCCATAGAAATACAGTAAACCCTCGATCTAACGACATCACACAGTGCCAGGAAATTGTGTCGTTAGATCGTTGATGTCGTTAGTCCCGAGGTAACTAAATTTGATCCCACCCCCAAATAAAAAAAATTAAGTGTGATTTTTTTTCCTAAAATTTATGTAGAACTATTACAGACTTAAAAAAAGTTTTCCTTGAAATTATATTATAGTACGATGAAAAGGTGTCTTCCAAATAAAATGGTACCCCACAATCCTCCACCATGACGTGCGTGGCAGAGTAGCGCGCTCGATCTGGTTGTGTAGGATGGGGGAGAGGAGTGGCCGGACCGCTGGCCTTGGCTTGCCTCCGAGCAGCTCGTTGTGCGCACGTGATTCATCCTGCTTGTTTCGCGCGAAGCACATTCAGGCCACAACAGAACAACTCGTATTATTTACTGAATGTATACGGCAACAGTTTTTAAACCTTTCAGTACAGCCATTGAGTCTTTTTTTTATTGCACAAGAACTGTTACAGCCTGTCGCCATTATAAGCATTTATGCGATACTAATAAAAGTGCGTATTAAAGAACAAACATTTTTAAAAATGTCTGTATTTTTAAAAAACTCGGAACGCCTATTATGAACGCGAATTTAGAAGGGCAAAAAACGGACTTTTCAAGGTGCTGTCACATATAAAATAACGACTGAATTACGTACTTGTCGCTAAAAGTTGTAGGCCTATTGGAAAAATCACGAAACTATGCACAACGCACCAGTTTAATGCTCTGTACTGCGAATAGAGACGAAATGGCTATCGGCGCGCTGGCTGCAGTCACTCTTATTACTCCACTGTCGAGCGAGGTGCGAGCATAAAACAAAAACCTTATCAGCCCACATACTGCACATGGGACTGTTGTGTTTGCGTCGTAGGCCGTTTTTTCTCCGCAGCGCTTTCATATCCACATGACGGGATGACGAGTGATCAATAATACAGCGGAAATTGTCAAGGTCAAGCCGAGCTCACTGCAGCTAGAGACAAAAAGATGAGATAACGCTGGATTTTTTTTCTTTTACGGACTGCTGGTCATTTTTTTTTTGCCCTGCTGTAATGAGGGCGAAAAAAAAAGTCTCGTCAACCCACATCCCCTTGGGCTATCACAAGACACGAAAACATGGGAGAGAGTCGCCAAGTGGGAGAGGAAAAACAAACACGTGGCTCTGCTTTGTGTCGAGACAGGATACAAGTTGTGCGTGACTATCAGACAGTCTGCAGTTGATGCGCGCGCACACAAGCACAATCGGGCTTGTTTGTGGTAAGGAGGGGGGTGGGTGAACGGTAATTGGCTGGCGTGGACAGTCCGAAGGGATGTTGTCTATGTTTAGCTGCGTGTTTCTTACAGCACAGCACTCACAAAGAAAATTGCAACACGGACAATTTTCCTTACATTTTCAATTTTTTGACCCGCATTTTTCACGATTCCTCAAAGAAGGTTGTAAATTACCATTGCTATGCCACGTCGCGTATCGAACTGCATAGCTGAGATAAGGACACATGGAGAAGTGTGAGAGGGAAGTTCAGGCAGGAGGGTGCAGTGGAGAAGTGAGGGGGAACATTAGGAAATAAGGCAGCGTTAGTCATCACGTCTCGCACATGTCGGTGTTGCACGGGCGGCCTACGCACCCGGCACGCTTCAACTACATTCCAGCCGAAATTTCTAGCATTTTTAAACAGTTTTTTTTTGTTTCACACCTGCATATTACTAATTTATGATAACTGCATTATGTTATTGTTTAATGTACGCATAATTATTTTTAATTAACATTTTACTGCTATCTATTTCACTTTGCTTAGCTTAGATAAATTTTTTAAATATTAATTTTTCCACGGTTCCCGGAAATTATGTCGTTAGATCGCCGATGTCGTTAGATCGGGGGTTTACTGTATGAGTGAATGTGATTAAGTCAGTTAATGGGGCATGGATAACAAGTTGGAAGATTTACGTAAAGCATGCAAAGTTACCGTACATACTCGTGTATAGTGCGCACCATGATTTTTGCAACAAGTTACAGGGGAAAAAACATTTTAGTGCCTCGCTAGTATGTAAAAAAGAACACGAGAGGATGAGCTGAGCGAGCAGTGAAACAGCACGAGGGACGCTAAGATGGAGGGGTCAAGGAAGGAGTGGGGAAGAAAGGAACTGTAGCTGGCAACATGTAAAAGAGAGAGAAAAGATAACATTCACACTGGTTAAGAGTGTGAAGGCAGAGAGGGTGGGGGCGAGCTAGAAGGGGTAGGGTGGCTTGTCTCTCTGCCAAGGTCGCTGCTGTCTGCCAGCCCTTGCCGCTCCTGTGCCTTGCTCTGCTGTGCCAGCCGCTTCTGCATGCCCCCCCCCCCCTCTTAGACTGAGCCATTGAGATACCATCACCCCTAAGATAACATGCAGTGACAGCAGCAAGCTTGCCTTTTTTATCTCTCCTGGTGTGTTTGAGGGGTGGGGAAGGAAAAAAAAAGAATTCCGCTCTTTTTTCTTCCTATCTTTCCCATGAAAAGATAGCTGGTCACTGAGCTGTCAAATATCTTTCCCGGGCGGGGGATGGGGAAGGGGGAAAAGCTGAGAACAATGACACATTTTTCTTTCTTTCTTCCCCATGGACCAATAGCTTATTATGAGACCTCAAAATTAACTTTTAGGGTTTTAGCAGCGACTGTTACTACAGAGCATGGCAGGAGGGGAAAGGGGGAGAAAAAGAAAAGGAAGAGGAGTAATGATGGAGGAACCTGGCCGCGAGAATGTTCTCTCTCTCCCTACCACTGTTGACACCCGTCGGTTTACCACTATAACTTCGGCTTCTTACTCCCCCCTCCCAATTCCGACCAACCGCCGGCCTTTTTTTTTTCTCTGCTTCCTACTCTTGACACCCGTCAATTTACGGCTTTAACTTCGCCTTCTCACCCACCCCCCTTCCCTATGCCAACACTCAACCACTGACCTTTCATTCACGTATTTTTTTTCTATTTTCCATGTATAGTACGCACCCCTGAATTTTTATCAGTTGTTTTGGAATAAAATTGCACACTATAAACGAGTAAATACGGAACTTCCTACATTAGGGACGAACAGTCAACTAGACAATGATGGCTACAGCACGCTGGAAATGTTTACTAACATACTGTACGAACATTGCTTAGAAGAAAATAATTTACTACACGTACAAGTGTTTCATCAGGAGAAAATTTTTCATTATCTTCCTTCTCAAAATGCTTTGTGCTTGCATTTAAGCCACGCAAACTTTCAAGCAACACAGCAGTTTAAATAGAATAAAAAAGTTGTATGCCAACATTTTGGCCTTCATCAAGAGTTATTTAATTAAAGTACTTTCTTAAAACACCACTTCAATACACAGTAATTAATCACTTTTAACATACTAACAAACAAGGCACTTAAAATTTTTTGGTATAGTGTCAATATGAAAATTATTTTAAAAGACTTACTGCAACTAGAAACTTTTTTGGTGCAGTCGACACGTCGCCGGAGATGGCGATGCTCCGAGGGATATGCTCCAGTGTGACTGCGACAATGTGAATACGCCGGGCTAGATGTATCTTGGCATTGCAACGTGACCCTTTAAATGCCCAGCAATTCCCAGGATGCATGCTCGGCTGCATACATAGGTACGTAACACACAATTCACTTCTTGAGACCAACACTACTGTTTTACTATACAAATGTTTCTACACAATACACTGCATTGTAGACAGATAATGGTCAAGACATACACATACTGCTAGAATGTTCCTGTTCAAGTTACAGTTTTATATTTAATACTTGTATATGAGTGTAAAATTTCACATCCTCTTCATTGTACTTTGTGACACAATTTCACTGAAATACAACAGGAATATATTTACTCTTTCAACTGTGATATTAAATTTAGCAACAAATGTCTTATGTAAACAAATAGATTTTTTTTGTCAGATTCAATAGCAATGCAGCCATACATAATTCTGCAGAAAAAAATTAATTTAAGTAAAAGAGTGGCTGTCTACTCATCTGCTTAAGGTTTATCGTTTGGGCTACCTTTGATCACTTTACTATAATGCATACTCTTCCAAACGTTAACAGTTTTCTGTGTTTGTGATCAAGTTAGAAATTCATTGTTTACAAAATTGTGTACAGTTATGTAATCGCTTAACATAACTTCACTTCAAGCTGTTACAGTAAAACTCCAGACTATCCTAGCAACAATTAATCAGTTTTCGATTATTCATGTGGCATTCTGTATGTTTAACACAGTATTAAGTGGGAGATCCCCCAAAAAAACCTCCGACCAGCATCGTCTGACACGATTCCCACACGTGAAAATCCGAGGACTGCTTCCACTGGGAATCAAACCCGGATTGCAGTGGTGGAAAGTGAGTGCTCTAGCTACTGTACCAATCGGTGCACCAACGTATGCAAGAAAATACATTAATTGGTAGGAGTTTTATTCAGACTCAGTAAATTATTATCTACTCAAGTCTTAATTTTTTTCCTTAATTAATTCACCTACATGTCTAGGGGCATACTATTAACAACAGGCTAAGAACAATCCACATTTTGCAAAAACAGAGCAATAAAAGCTCTACAGTATATGAATTCCACCCTCTTGTATCTAAATTAATTTATTTATTGTAGTTTAAATATACCGTAGTATCCTTGGAAACCCTTACAAAATTACAATCCTGTTCACTAATGTGCAAAGTTACACTTGGACTAGTACAAAACAACCTCTGCTTCCATTTCAACAAAGTTGTGCATACAACTCTATGCAACACAATAATTCAATAAGATTCACTGCCCACACGTATGGTTCTCAAAATTTGGTGTCAAAGAAATAATAATGATAATGATAATAATGATGATAATGATAGTAACAGTAATAATAATATAAATTATTTATTTATTTGGCAGGAAGAGGCCACTATGTTTACTAATTACGCAATAATAATACAATACGGTGCACAAGTACTTACAGAGTAGTACTCGTAGATAGAACACACACAAGAGAGGACGAACACATTTTCTGCAGAAGCACAGAGGCTTGCGACATTTCGCCGGTCGGGTTAGCTTCTTCAGGCGGCGAGTGGAGGCACATTGATGTCTATTGTTCAGCGGAGGTTGGTAATCAGTGCACCTAGCGGCCAGAGGACACACTTAGTTTGGCGGGAAGTTTGATGTTGAGGCCAGGTGGCTGTCTGGATTTGGTGATGTATTTGGTGAGCCAGTTCCCAGCATACCAGAGTGGTGAGGGCTCTACCTCAGCAGAACAACAGCGCTGAGTTGAGACGCTTCCACGGAAAATGTATTCGTCCTCTCTTGTGTATGTTCTATCAACGAGTACTGCTCTGTAAGTACTTGTGCATCGTAATGTATTATTATGTTATTATTTATTTATTTATTTATTATGTTTAAAGTGTCATCCAACAGTCTTGTGACCAATAACAGGATGACGCTAAACAAGTACAGATGCAAATACAGAAACACTAGATAAACAATTAACAAATGAAATACAAATAACTACAGACATACAAAAACAATGGACTAGACAGGTAACACTGACAGGACATCACGCAGCAAGACATTTAAAAGAGAAAACAGACAGAAATGAGACACACCAAATAAACCTTACTTAAAGTCACAGAATACAATTTTTCTATCCCCAAAAGGATCAAATTCACAATTATCAATAAAATGGAGTATACGTCTGTTAATCAAGTTTTTATTTTTAGATAATGCAAAAAAAAAAGATTAAAAAGTTTCTACTAATATGATTTGGCACTTTTAAACCTGTTTTGTGTATAATAGTTTGACAATCATAGTAACAGAGAAAAGAGTTGATAAAAAATAGAGCATCATTAACAATCCTGCTAGCATGTAAAGTGGTAGTCTTAAAATCAGTAAGAATGTCCACATAATTAAAAGGTATTAGCAGTTGACTCTCATTTAAATAGTTTTAACTAATTTGTATTGGACTGACTCAATACAATTAGAGTATGTGATGATAATGCTATTCCAAATAGAAGAGCAGTATTCTAACTTGAGACGTAATAATACTACTACTACTACTACTACTACTACTACTACTACTACTACTACTAATAATAATAATAATAATAATAAACACGTTGGTAAAACAATTGAAGAACTTTCACGAGACAAAAACTTGCATAAAATCTCAGCACTGTAATAATCTACTAGCGATAGGCAAAATCGATTTTAAGTATTCGTATATTCGAACGAATTGTTGTGCCACGAGTGTAACTAGATATGAGCACGCAGATATATGTATTGAGATAGCAATTCGAGAACATAATAAATATTACCTACCTGATAAACAGTCCTCGTAGGTATGTTATTTATATTAATTTCTTTTTCAAAGAAGACTCTGCAACGAGATATACGTATGTATCCAGTGACAGCGAAGATTATGGTTCATTCCTATTATGTTTTGTGAGTGTAATAGATAAACTGTTTTCTCATTCATGTGGCGACCAGGTGACAGTTCTAAGATTTCTTCGTAAAATATGTGAAACAAAAAAACTACAACTTCACGAACCCAAATGCGTGTGAAGCAGGAGCGGTAAGGTTGCCGCTGACTGACGTATGTCATGGATTAACGACTCTCTTGCGCAAGCCACTCAGCTGGCATGCAGTTCTTCACTATTATCATTTTTTCTATGGGAATTTAGGCGATGACATTATTTTATTTGTGGCCAGCATAGTTCAAAGTCTACCGCTCTGTTCTATAGTTGCGTTTTTCGAAACAAGTTGTTATTTTTCCAGATACGGCAGTCTGTAAAAGCCGTTTCTAGGCCATTTTGAGGGGCCCGAAAATTATGTTTTTAATAAACATGCTGAAATTTTGAAACTATAGCGACATAGTTTGAAGTGTGTGTTCTTTTCGTAGATATACGAATATAACATGCGTTAAATAGTTTTGTCATACAAAGAACAGTCGTAACATGCTGCAAGGCATTTGAAACGCAGGTAGGGAGGCCCCGTAATTACAGAAAAGTGTATTGTTCGTAATATAGTTAATTTATGTTCACGCTTACAACTGTCAAGGTTACAGACATGGGAAAATATGTTTCAATTTTAAAAAACTAAGCAAAAACAGTATTGTTTTGATTACATAAATTTGAATAAATGTTTACGAATCACTGATTTACAAGAACATTGAAAAATAAATTTCTTACTATATTAACAGATTATAAATATTAGGCAAATGAAACCAGTCATAAAATCTCGACTTATGAATTGGTATTTGAAAATATCTATTTATTCACACATTTAGTTCTAATCTGTTTCTTCTAGCATTGAGTATCTGCCCTGCGTTCGATAACACTCTTTCAGATGGAACAGACGTTGCAGGTAATTATGTACAGATATATCGATGCTAAATTATGACGTTCAGAAAATGAGTTTATATGTACAAAATAAAAACAAATAGGTACTACTGCTCTTTCAGTCAAGGTTCGGCATCATGAGGTATCATTGCAAGGGTGCCCCCCCCCCCCTCCCAAAAAAAAAATTACTCAAAAACAAATTTACTAAGAGTTACATTTCAGTACTGGAGAGACTACCATTTCGTAAAAACAACTGTAAACAAATACAACTGCTCTGGTTTTTACTAACCTACTTTGCAGGTAATACCAAGATAACACTTGTACAAACACTAAACTACTTTTCGTTTATGATTAAACATTTTAGTCTTGAAAAAAAATCCCCACATAAAATTCTAAATGCGCAACCTGCACAATGATCTCCCTTTGTAGACACCCCAGTATTGCTGCATTATTTGTGTTTAGTTGCTGGCTGTAGTGGTAAAATAATTAAATCCAGCAACTTTGTTATCAAGGCAGATCCAAATTAAATCGGTTTCCCTTGCATTGTTTACTGTTCGCCACAGTATAAAACTTGATAAATTATATTACGTTCTTTTAACTATTTTTGCTACCTGCCAAAAAACACAATAGGTAATACAAACGCAGGTGCGCGTAAAAGCTTGCCCTTTTTTGTGATTACGCAGAAAAAGTCGAGCAGTGCACTATTAAAAAAAACTGATTTTTCATAAACCGAATCACTGAAACGAATGTAAAAGTGAACCGAAATGCTTAATGAATGAAAATTCGAACTACAGTATGAAAAGAACGAAAATTCAAACATCGAAACGAATGAAAATCCATATATTGACATGAATGAAAGTTCGTATTGTGAAATGAATTAACATTTGAACTTCGAAACAAATGAAAATACGAATGTTGAAATGAATGAAAGTTCGAACAATATAAACGAATGAATCATCAATTTTGGAAAATAACATTCACACTGAAACCGATTTCGAGAAACATTCGATTTTGCCCATCACTATAATCTGGCACCCAAATTTGTATGTACTGCCTCTTTGAGACTAACCATGGCTGATAGAGGCAATTAAATTTTATATATATAAAATATTTGCATGCATCTATGTTCCCTATGGACTCCAAAATGACTGGAGCGATTTTGATGAAATCTTCAGGCAATCTTCAGAATAGCCCAGTGGGTGATCCTGTGAAGTTTGGTAGCAATCAGATCAACAGAAACTATATTTTGGTTTTTTGCCATTTTTGTGTCATACTATCTCCACAAATTAATTAATTTAACAATTAATTAATTTAATAATTAAGTTTACAATTAATATGAATAATAATTAATGATTACAATTAAATAATAATTATATACATAAAAATTCATGTGTGTATGTACGTGACCTACGGACTCCAAAACGGTTGCAGCGATTTTGATGAAATTTTCAGGAAATCTTCAGATTAGCACAGCGGGTGATCCTGTGAAGTTTTGCAGCGATCAAACAGAATTTTTTGTGTTTTGTTTTTTGCAAATTTTGTGTCACATTTTCCTTACAAATTAATAAATAATAACTAATACTTAATAAATCAATAATAATTAATACTTAATTAATTAAGTAGGATAGAGACTTGGAGGCATGCAGCATGTCAATACATAGACTTCAATTTTTGGCTACAGATAATAAGTGCTACCCGGTCACTAGTAAAAATAAATATAAAAGGTGCTAACTTACTTGTCAAAATAATTTATGAAGAAATGAACTAGATTTCTAAGCCAAAGTTGAAACATGAAGACTGACTCATTTATAAGTTTGGAAGCAGTGTTAGCAAGGGATCACACAGCAAAGAACATAGTGTTACCTGCAACATGCAGCTGGGACCATGGCATGGACCATAGCGGAACACCGGGAAGCCAAACAGCTCAAACCAAGAGTCTGGGTAGTAGGTGACTGTATGAGGAGTCTCTACCACTGCTCCTCCTGTGCACAACGCAACACCACACTGCACTAAGTAGCACAATCTCGGCCAGACCAGATACTAGCTGTCTACTGTGTGCGTCTCCAGCTGAGTCTTTATATAAGTGATATCACGGTTGTTCCCTGAACACAGCTTTTATCCGACTGTTAGTTTTCAGTAGCAGCAGTTACGTAGTGATATTACAGTATTTTCATATACTAACAGATTGACCTGATTAATTATCACATGTTTACTGCAGCTACAGTCTGTCCCATGAAAGAATTCCATATTTTGACATTTCTCTTCTGAGAAATTTGCCTGGCTGTTCCATTGTTTGGAGCTTTAAACCTACCTGGATTCCTGGAAAAGCACGGTCTCCACAATCCTGTTTACAGACACACTTCTGAGAAGTGAACTGTCAAAATGTGGAATTCTTCCATGAGATAGACTATATAATAAACTATACAGCACCAGTTACATAGTGCTTAATAAACTGTTTTCAGTACTTAAAGGTTTCCATGGCAAGACTGCCAGTTAATCGTAAATTTAATTTGCAATATTTGTAGTTTTCTAGCTCTTAAGTAACGAGAAAGACTGTTTATGTTCCTAAAACACATTAAAAAATTTACATTCCCATTAGAAATAAATGTAAACAGAATAATTGTATTGTTTTCTATTCAATACTTCCTTAATTCCCAGTTCAATACCGGCACCACTCAGAAACGAATAAATATTTGTGTTGGTACAAATGCATGGGTCATTACTTGACGAGCATGATGTTCTGTGATATAAAAATAAGAGTAGAAGGAAAGTGATCAGAGAGAACATAATTCAGATACTGTAATCTACAATTCTCCACTTGTCAGTGTACTCTTAGTGCTGAAACATTTCCTGTTCAACGAAAGTTATTGTTGTGTACTCAGTTACAGAGGTTGGCAACGTGTCGTGTCAACAGAAAACAATGACATTAGTCAGTTATGGCGGGACTCGCCTTAGATGCTATTGTTCTGCGTGTTGAGTTTGGCACCGCGAGTACATAGTAACCGTGAGCTATGGAAATGCCAATAGCCGTATGGATTGAGTAGAAACTACACACATGACGAGAGATACGAGTGTCTTCGGACAGCATCGGGCGCCGAAATGAATGAGCCGCGACACATAACCTCCAATGGCGTTGTGGAATTTTTTCAGGGAATTTGTTCCCGGGCGGGACACGTAGCAAACATACTCAAAACGGCTGAAGTACTGTTTTGCAGCAAACAAAGTGACAGACAAGAAGGAGAAGAAGACTATGTTCTTTACGGTATGCGGGGCAGAATTGTACAACTTGGCTGCATCATTATGTCTACTCAAAGCTATGAGCGAAGTGAACATAGAGGCAATTTTGATGGCACTGTCCAACCTTTTCAATCCCAAGTCGAGCAGAATAGTGCAAACCTACAAATTTCACAAACGCGACCAACAGACATGGGAGTCAATCGCAGAATACATGGCAGAGCTGAGGTGACTATCAGCCCATTGTAACTCCGCTTTAAACAGAATTCTACGGGATCAGTTTGTGTGCGGGGTGCGTAACAAGCTACCGCAACACGCGATACTGGCCAAGTATAACTTGACATTCCAGTCTGTCCTAGACATGGCTTCTGCTGCTGAGAGTGTCACTGACCTGAAGGGGGAAGTGAGTGAACTGGCAGAAGCAGTAAACCACATAGGCCTAGGTGTTACCAGGCACCAGACTGGTTCAGGTTCACAGGAAAAGGCAACCAGATTGTCTATCAACTTCGTGCAAGTAGATGCAGGAACCATCACCTCGCTGGCGCTGTAACGGTCCCCATAAAAACACCGCTCCACAAGGTGCAACTACTGTTCCAAGCAAGGACGCCTTGAGCGAGCATGTATCTCCAAAAGGAAATTGGGTGCCAAAGTGCAAGGGCCAGAAAACCAAATTAATAGCGGAGTCTTTCATTTAACAGGTAGAAGGGACTCGTCTGAAGAGGACACAGCCTTGTACAGCCTATACAAGTTGCAGTCCCACTTTCCCAACAGCCACCCACCAATAAAAATACAGGCACGGTTGGATGGTAGGGTCGTGGAAATGGAAGTAAACATTGGGGCGGGATTCACGGTCATTAGCACTGAAGTCTTTCAGTAGGTTTGTTTTACTCGCGCTTGACCTATCGTCTCTCGCGTCTCCCTGGAGTTGGTGGAGTTGGAATAATGTTGACCCAGGTCAGAGGGAGTTGTACTCTTAAAGGGCGAAGAAAAACACTTTAGTGCGTGCGTGCATTTATTTTTGTGATGGCCGAACTAGCAGAAGTTATCGGGAATGTAAAAGAGAATGAAGAATC
>PNEQ01029076.1:0-16301 GCA_003012365.1 Medauroidea extradentata | reverse complement strand
ATTAATACGTCAATCAGTCAATTAAGAATATGACGAGATGATTACGACGAACGTGTTGAAAGTTGAGAAGCTAAAGCAACTACGGTTGTACAGATATTTATAGTAATAATTTAATTGTACTCATGTGTTTGGCTTTCTGAGGTAGTCTGAAGACATATATTGAAATGAAATCAGCAAGTACTAGCGTACATTACATCATAGTATGAAAGAAAATTCGGTTCGATAACCTTGAGAAGAGTTGGCAAATCACTGAGTTCAGAAATAAAATGTATGGTTGGAGTGCTATTACACTAAACCGGTACCATATTAAGATACACATTGTAGGAAAGCGAACAGGACGAAGCACGTAGCACTGTATGATATTTGTTAAATTGTATGAATAAGAGATGTTTGTGTCAGGTTATATGCGACGTAACTTACCTATGACCATGACTCACTTCGGAAAAAAATAGAACAGTATGTGTTCGATATTTCCTGTAACTAGGGGGACTGGTAGCAGTGAAGCAGAATTTTCTCTACACCAGTGAATAAGTTATGACGTGATGTGAGCTCGTGTTGAACAACTTCGACTAGCACTGCGGTAGCCTTTACCTCTGTTGGCGATATCTTCGCCGGTGATAGCTACCTACATGACAATGACTATGTCGACGCATGGGACTTCCTTGACAAAACTGGCAATATATGAGACTGGGTCAACGAAGCATGGATGAAGCTTCTGTTATGAAGCCTTAGTTTGCATTGTGACGACACGAAGTTGATGAGCGCAATAAACTAAGGTATTTTGATGCTTAATCAAGCAATACATGGACTTGACTTTGAATGTTTTAAGGTGAAGACTAAATATATTTCCAAGGTATGTGGTGTTTGTTTTACAAGTAGTTGATTATATATTGAATGTACATAAATTTTTATAATTAAGGAAACGGGGTTTTTTAGTTAACGTGGGTGTTTGACGAGAATAAATATTACGATTTATATAAATTTTTCGAGTACAAAGTAAAGATAGAATAAAAATTGTAATATATGAAACTGAAGTAGCTGTTCTGGTAAAGAAGAAGGCCAGTGATACGAGATTGGATGATGGTATTTGGATGGCTGCGAGATGTCGTGTATATGAAACTGCTCGCTAAGCAGAGACAATGTCATACGCGCGTATATGTACTGCAGAAGAGTGTAATGATCAGTTCGGACAGGTTCTGACGGGACTGTTGGAGAGTGAAGGTAGAGTTGTGAGGGGGTATTCGATGGTAGGTGCGAGGGCGTAGGAGTGGTGTGTTTAGCATAAGTAGTATGAATATGAAATTGTACGCCTGTTTCTTCGATGTAACTGACCTGATAAATATGTTATTTTCAAAGCGAATGATTGATTTTATCGGAAATTGAAAGAAATGTAGCTAATTTGGTAGGAGTGTTAGTGTAGACGATGAAGTACCGTAGGAAATAAAGTCCTTGTAGGTATAATAAAAATATTTACCAACAAGTTTTTTCAGTAATTGATTGATTTTATTGGGAATTGATCGGATATAGCTAAGAAATAAGTCATGTTTAAGTAGTATTCATTAATGGTATTCAAATAAAGTTTTTTTGAAATTATAGTTACAATGTTAAAAAAACGGATAATTTTAAAATTGATGATCAATACGTAGTCGCAATCGATGGTTGTTACTACTTACGGTCATCTAGCTGCTATGTGAAGACACTGGTGACGTGCTGTGAAGTGTGAATTATAAAGGAAATATATTTTAATATGAAGGATAAGAATGGGGTGGTAATGTTGGGAGAGGGGGGTGGAGGGGGGTGTAGTAGTTTGAGCGGGTTATAACACGAACGTCAGTGAGAGGGGAAAGTAGGGGCAGTAGGGGGGAAATTCATCACATGACTAACAGCCAATTAAAATAAAGGAATGGGTAGTGTTTGGGGGGAGGGTGGATAAGTAAAAAGTGGTGGGGGGCGTCAGTGTGTCGATGGAGCTCGTCCGGGTAAGACGTGTCGGTAGTTGATTTAATTAAATAATTTTTATATAAAAAGTTTTTTATTAAATAGTTTTTTTATAGAAAGTTTTTTACTAAAAATTTTATTTATTAAATACGTGCGAGGTTATAATGGAATGCGAAATCGAAAATTTTTTGTAAGAAACACCAAGATGGCGGTCGGAAACAAGATGGTGCTCGGAAACAAAATGGAGGTAATATTTTTTTTCGAAATTTTTTGAAATTTTGAAATTTTTTGAAAATTTTGAATTTTTTGAAATTTTTTTGAAATTTTCGAAATTTTGGAAAATTGGGTAATTTGACACTCAAGGTCAAGGTCGAGGTGAAAGGTCAAGGTTAAAGGTCAAGGTCATCCAACATGGCGGCCGGGGGCCGTGACGTCACAACATGGCGGGTGGTGCCACACTGTGCCACATTCCGGCTCCTGTGCCAGAAGGAACCAAATCATACTACTGATGTCTATACGTTTACAACCATTAGTTTGTTATAAACGAAATAACTAAGATATTACGAGAAGTGCAGGAGAGCTGAAAGCCAACACAACATGCACATCTCCTTATCTTCTAAATGCAAGTCACTGAACTAGCGTAGTTTATTTTAGTCGACACACAGCTTCTAAAATATATTTAGATGTTGTTCTATCATTTCTGTTATATTAAAGGTAAATATGCGTTGTACACGCAAAAACTTTTAAAATGCTTTCCTGCGCAACATTTTCGTACCCAGAAAAGAACGCAGTAACACCAATTTTTGGCTGAGAAATAGTATACGAAAATAGATTACTGGATATCTTAGTAACAATACACACTCCAGTAAATTATTTGGACGCTATTCCCACGCAACGATTCTTCGATTAAGTAACTATGTTTTATTTTCGTTAATATTATCGAAATCTATGTAACACTGCTAAGAATGGTCTTAAAACGCATGTCATTCGTAGGTTTTGCCAGTTTCATTAAAAATACTGAGAGAGATTTCATAGACACCACATCAACGTAGTGCTCTAATGTAATGGTATCTGGTTTTTTCCACACGTTTTACATGTCCTTCCTCTGCACGGCGTAAATAGAAAAGTATCTTATTACGTATTTACACCTCAATTGGACGTAGTAATACGTACGTAAAGGAACCAACCAACAAATTATTTTATTTTAAGACAATCACGTTGCGTAGAAAGAGAATGTCCAAATTATGTCCCAGAACAAGAATTAGACCGTTATGAAAATTAAATGAAAATCCCCTATGTGTTATCGCCTTCGGATTGTGTATTAGGGAAGGCCGGGGTGCAGACTGCGCCGACATGCCTGTCGCCTGTTCAACCCGAAGAACATTAAAAATTATCATATCTAATAAATGAGCCTAGAAAAAAACGGTTTATGCAAGGTTTAGACCTGTGCAGTAAACATTGACCTTGAACATCTAAGTTCCAGTAAACTGAGGGTTGGTGCCATTTTCTGTAACTGCGTCAAGTGGACGTACAATTATTACTCAAGAAAGAGCGCTACTTTAGTAGCAAGTCGACCAAAGTGCAGAATGGATAACGATCCGACCTAAACCACATTTTCAAGAAAACATTTATTCTCAGAAACATACGGCAGAATTTCCAAATTGATAGCCGTGAGATATAATTATATGTTATTATTCTTCCTGATAGTAATCTATTACAAGTTCGTGTACTTGTGTAACTAACAAACTATGTGTAGTGACAAAAATGAAAAGTCCGAGACATAAAATTTGAATGGTTCTCGCTACGTAATGGCATAAAATGTTGTTTTTAATTTTTGTAATTTACATATTTTATATGTTCCATATTTCGTCTTCACAACCAGATATTTCATAGTGGAGGACTGTTTACTTGTGGCACGCACCGTGTACAGTTATATTACGCGAGTACAATAACAATTGTTACTACTCGATATTCGACTTGACACGTGTAGCAGACAGTTATTTTCGAATACATCGCGATGTTGACTTTTGACACCTACATTGCATTTGTTTTTTTGTATAGAGATGATTGGTGAAAACGATTCAAAGACGCCATCGTCAACAGAAGCAGAATGCTTTGTTGTGAAGTTATATTATTATTATCTGTGTTTGTAGGTTCTTCTGTGGCCACCGCTGTGAGCAATTCGTTTTTTTTTTTTTTTTGGGTCTGGTGTCAGGAATTAAGCACATTACGTGTTTGTGATGTTTTGAATGTTTTTGTACTCTTTTAGAATGTTTTTTTATGTACATTGATTCTAGTTATTGAATACCGTTTTTCTAATATTGATTATGGTAACTGGCCGTGCGCAAAATCTGTGGGCCATTCGTAATAAAAAAAATATGTGTTTGTACTTTAGTTACGTGCGTCACTGCTCTTGGCATCGTTCAGATTTCTCTCTATTGCCAGAAAAGGATGTTCTTTCCCATTAATTATTTTCTTCGTCTCTAGTATTTTGAAATACCTGCGTAACCGTAGCAGATACATGTTCAACGTTAACTAGCTCGAGCGGTGCATCAAACTAGTACAGTGCTTTGCTTATGTAGTCAACTGTGTAATACGTCGAAGCTAGTATGTTTCCTGGCGACTGTGCATGGACTTCAGTTGCGACTACTTTTATGAGAAAAACATCACTATTAAGGACATTGTAAAATTCAGTGTCGTCGAATATGCTGCGCTTGTGGTACATTTTCTTGAGTACTTCACAGTCAAGGCCCTCGTGAACTATTTTATGCTTGAATGGGCGAAATGTTTGTCAGGTAAATCTGTGGTGTTCGGTTAAAGGGGTATAACCGGAAAAACAAGAAAATTGTGTTAAGTACAGGAGCACATTTTACATGTTATGTTCTAGGTCTGGGTAAAATACTATAACTCTAACGGTTATGAGACGGTAAAAAATTAAATTTGGAAATTTGTTTGTTCCATTATACACAGCAGAACTTCAAACTTTTTTCTTCGGTTTACACAAAACACAAATTTTTGACTTATAACACAGAAATATGGCTGAAGTTCTTAAATGACCCATCCGAATATCATACTCCGAAGTTCGAAGATAATCCCCAGCAGTGTCCCCAAATGAATACAAATTTTTCTCCACGTTGGTCATATAAAATTAATTATACATTTTGTATTAAATACACATGAAACCTCAAGAGCGCTGAGTATCTGCGTGTTAGACGTTCAGTAGTGACAGAAATATAAGGGCGACTATCAAGCGCTTATCAAATGCCGCATCGCCTCAAGGAGCCAAGTGCTGAGCTACATGTAGCGTGCAAGATTCTCGCCCATCCATTTCTGCTATGCGACTTTAAGCGTCTACCGTATAATTTTATTTCTGGAAAGTCTGCAGCAAAGTTCAGTGCATGTTTCCGTCTGATTTGCATACATCGGGCCAGTACATTTTTTTAAGCACAGCAGCCTGAAAAGGCCGTTTGTAGTTCTGTTTGAGGGCGTAGAAACAGTATTTTAAAGGGGCGCTTAACCGACCATTTTTATTGTATTGTTTTTTTATATTTGTACGAGATATGGTTCGTTTTGTAGACATACTCTACAACTATATTTTCCTGTAATGAAATTTTTTTTTGCTTTAATATTTTTATAATGGCATTTCAGTGTCCAAATATACGTAACGTTGTTTAATACATTAAAGGAAAACCAATTTACATACCGAACCAAAATTTCGCAGTGAATAATGATATTTTATGCTAGAAGATCATCTACATAAAAACAAAAAATAAAATATTGTTGTATTAAAACATTCTTAAACATTTTAAGTTTTAATTTTAAATTTTAGCTTTTTTAAAACAAAGTAATTTAATTTCTTGTTTTTATATCAACGACGTTGTAGCCTACAACGTCGTTATTCGGTGTGAATATTTCCAGTTCAGTAAGTTAGTAGGTTTTTCTTAAAAGCATATAACCGTTCTATGCATTTTTGAACGACATGCCATTCTAAAAAAAAAAAAAAAAAAAAAGATAAATACTACAAAAAATTTTGTTACTGTAAGTAGTAGTTACAATGTATGTCTACAAAAAAAACTATGTTTCGCACATTTATAAACATTTTAAATGAATAAAAATTATCAGTCCAGCGCCTCCTTAATGAGCACGGTGTCTTTAACAATGACATCCGTCCTTGTGCGAAGATTGTTTTCTTTCCGTACGTTGGCACAATGGACACACACTGAATTGTTACGTACAGTAATCATATTTAGGAACAGACTTCAACGCATGTGAATCTCGCGGTAGGCGGTATAAAATCAACGTAGTGATAAAAGTGACGCCAAAGAGTGTTTGTACCAAGTTTACGGCCGTCTTACCCACTGGCGGGCCGAAAACCCCGGAGGTACTGAGTGTAGTTGTCTATCAACTTCTATGCACATATCCTATTGAAACTCTACACTTGCCAATACCGTACTCCTTTCAAGGCGTAGTGATGCGAATATGTAGCCATTCCACTTAAGTCATCTCCACTTCCTTGTTGTCAGGAGTTTTCAAGGAGGCTAACGGAATGAGAGCATGGACCGGGCTAGTTGGGACCTTCCTGGTGCGTTAGGGATCCCCTACGGTAGAGTCCCGTGTTGGCTTCTAGAGATCAACTGTGTAACTATACGAGAAGATTGCATGTTCCAACTAAGACCAGTAGTGGTCGGAAGATATAACGAGGAAGGCGATTTCACAGAAGTGGTTCTGTATCCCTGGAGAGTCGTCATTCTTGTGTGCGAAAACTCAAAATTCATCGTATTTCATATATGCTCCGAGCAACAACATGAAAGCCCCAGCCTTCTGATGTGCTGATCATGGGTCGAACTCGGAGTGGTAGTTTGTAATACTTCTGCTTGGCAGTAGGTATGAAGAGTTTCTGGAGTGGAAGGTCCGAGCTGCCCTTGGCTCTAGCAACCCTAACTAGCCACCAGCGGAACTTCTGCGATCACCCTTATGCGAGAGAGAAGACTTGCAGATTCTGGGGCTGAGAAGGAACGTTGGTCTACTCTACATGGTGATTGGAGTCGCAGTGATGTGTGCGTTTTCGTTGAAGTTATAGATGTCTCCGCCGCATCAATGTGATCCCAGTTGCCTAACCCACTTCGGATTAATATTTAGTGAGAAATTATCCGCATGTAACCACGTCATTGGGGGTCAGCATATATATTTATATCAGTGTAATTATATTACGTCTGATTAGAGCATTGATCTCTCTGCAGCTTAAGCGATTGGTAGTCTACGCAACACACTCTGGTAAGTTTGAACGAACTCACAGTATATCTCTAACGGTATCTCCTGCTGAGCATTCGTGAACGTGTAAGTTCTTGCTACACCTACAGGAAACAAAAGATGCTTTGTAATACATAGTTCTGACATATATAACAGGCTAACACTACGCCCTGTACTAAGACTCGCTGGTCATTTCAGGACCTGACGAAGAAATAAACTAACGTTTCCTAACAAAAGAGGCAGGACGAGCTTAAGCCTGGATACTGTAAAAAAATTAATTTATAGTAAAATAAACACGCATTAAATACACATATTAATCATTGCTTGTTGGAGGCAACACGAGGCTTGTGAGACGGTTGAAATTATTCCTGACTACACAAATGAATCATATATGTGCCGCAATGATAATTAAAATATGAAGTAGCGTTCATACATGTTAGCTGCTGCAAAGGAAAACAACTAAAAGCAAAAATTTTTTATGTATGTGATAATCTATATTTAAATATACATTTTGATGCAACGGTTTTCATTCGATGGCCATTAGTATTACTTGTTAATTCATACGTACGGAGACAAACCTTACGAGTTTAAATTAAAAAACGAGAATGCTCTTATCTAAAGTATTTTTGCCGTTACGTGGTCCGTAAAACAATTTCATTACTACATTAAAAATTTCAATATTCTTCACTTTTTCATTATAATCATACATATAGGCTATATATCGACCCAGAATCTTCACGAACACAATTATTTTTAGCCACCGCACATGTACTAGCTTAAAGCTAAATTAAATAAAACCCGAATGTATAATATAAATGAGGTATTCATTTAATTTTTTGTTACAATGTTGGTAAATCCCGACTGGTTTGGCAGGCGGCTGCCTAAATAGCCGTCTAATATATATTGTCTGAAAAATTTCAGCACACTAACCCCAACAATGATTGAATAAGTGAATTACACCACACAATTTACAACGAGCAAATAATTAGATACTGGAAGGCCTCTGCAAAAGCGGTTTTATGACAATTATGATAGACGCCTATTAGCGAGAATAAAACGAAGCATAAAAATGAATGAGATTACACGCAATTATGGTGTCAGCTAATAGAAACCAATTATTGGGTGCTCACACCAACGCACATACGATATCACAATTTGCCTGAGTCTAATAGCCTCAGAAACTGAACGCTTTCCAGCATAAGGCCTAGGACTTTCAAGTTGACGCGTAAATCATATTTGTAGTAGTCAATTGAGAACCTTAAGTTACAGCTTTCTAAGAAACGTCAGCCGGATATGTGTTAGGAAGCTTAGAAACGAATTTTATTTAACGATTTGACGTTCAGCTGCTATGAGCTCCAAGCAAATATATGTTGGTCTAGTTTTGCAAGTCTTCTGGCTAGTCAGCCAAAGTGCGTGTGTGTGTGTGTCTGACAGATAGTGTGTGCATACGTAAATATATTTATACGTACAAGAATGTAAATACATGCTTAATGAATTCGTATATATATACTTAACGAATTCATGTATACATACTTATATGCATGCCCTCATATGCACGCATACATGTATGCACCTACACAATTACAAATCTAAATACGTACGGTACATATACTTTTGAAAACATTTACGATTTAACGTTATTGACTTAAAGTATCGATTCCACACTTTTCATTATTAATATTTACTGTGTCCTTTACAGTTTAATCATCTGCATATTTGCCATATCAAATCTCTGTAACAATGAAACGAGAACTTGGCACAATTGTCTGCAAACTGTCATTGTCATACAAAACATTAACAAACTATTGCATATTGAACAACGAACCAGTCAATCTTATGAGGAAGGAAAAGTATCCAAACATCTTATTAACGTAAAAGTATTCTTCATACATTCACGAGTATAATAATAGAATACGTTCAAAACTATCTAAAATCTGCGTAAGTCACTTATGCATACACGATAATAATTAAATAAATTAATGTATTACTTTATATTCAATAATTTAAAAACTTAGTTAAGAGTAACCCATCACTAGTTTTATGAAATTCACTACTGACCATTTGTTTTCTATGTGACCGAAATTCTTTATTAAGACTAAGATGTGACCTGTTTCCATTTGCATCAACACTAGACAAATTTTCTTACTTTACGTCAAAATATAATTTTTCATAAAATACAGTGTTGTTTTGCAAGTATTGAAAATAAAACCTTTGCTTCATGCTGCAGTTTTCACAACAACCCACGAATTAGATTGTTGGTTGAAACCGTTCTTACTTTCATCCAGAAACACATTCACTAAGACAGTGTTAAACATTGTTAGTGGCGATGGTGATAAATATAGTATTTTTGTTAAATCTGCGACAGCTCGATGGTACAGTATAACCCTGGATGTAAAACACCGAAAATTAATATTTTAAAATACTTTCTTTATTGCATTTATTGTTAAATGAAGACATGCACAATTGTAGTACAATTATAGCGTATTGTCTTTTAACTCTTCACAATTAACTTCAGATAAAAACTAAAACCTTTAAACGTTTTAAGGTTGAATTGAATAATTTATGAATCAATAGGCGAAGGGAATTCACTTTTTGGTATAACGCGGCCTGCGTTTCTCTCTTAAAGGTTTCATATAAGACAACAATACCGTTATTTTTAATTGTGTACAAAAATAGGAATCTACACAAAGAAGTAAGAGACTTTTGTTCACGGTGGGAACAGTACGGTAGCGAGATTATTCATAGTATATAATGGAAACTTTGAACGTTACAGTCAGTGCCCCTTTGTGAGCTGGGCTGAAGTGAAAAGAAAATACTGAATGCTACCGCAAATTATATATCTTCATCCTTTTAGAAGAAACATTTTACTAAGTTTGAACTTACACCAGTATTTATGTGAAGATGTTTATTAGGGCGCGAGTTTATCTGCACCATATTTAAAACTTTTAAGTTCTGCATTATAAAACTAACAAAACTGCTAAAATTTTCGGATATTAAAACAAAAGAGGAATATGTAATTAAACTTTAAAGAAGTAAACACTACAGAAAGCTGTTTTGATAAACAAAATTACAAGGCAAGGTGAATGATTAATCCTTGATTACTGTAAAATGAATAGGAAATCTCTCACATTCAGTACTAGATTATAAAATTTATATAAATATTTAAATAAATAGTTCGATATACCTGAGAAATCGAACGTAAGTAACGTAAGAACATGCCATATATTTAAAGAAAGCAATTTTACGTTACACTTAAAAACTGTATAGAGCTTACTGTATGTTAATATGTGATGCCAATATTGGACAGTCAATACTTTACAAATCACACTAAAGATGATAATAAAAGTAAAGCGCAGTAATGTTAGACTTCTAAAGTTTTGAGACAAAATTTATATGAATTATTTTCCTTATTTAGTTTAACGTAGCGAGTGAATGATATCTGCAACACATAGAACTGTTTTATATATATATATATTTTTTTTCTGAACAGCTCTATGTTTTCGTGTTTGAATATACTGCGACAAACTGTAGTATTCAGACATTCTTTCAATTTAAAAAATAATTCGAAAATCCCCCAGACATTTAATTGCGAAATTGCGCTAGGTGGAAAATGCAATGTTGTCTGTATTAAAATACTAAAATATTACAACTATTTTTAATTTAGTCTAATTGCAAAACGTTTACATATGAAAATTATTTTTAAATAATTAAACGTTTTTACGAGCTTGGTTTAACAGCTGAATGTGCATTTAAACATCACTTCGAAGTATAACCGAGTTTATTCCAAGTCAGCGTTTTTTTTTTTTTTTTTTTTTTTTTTTTTTTTTTTTTTTTTTTTTTTTTTTTTTTACTTTACGGTAGTACGAAATCATTCGGCGGGAAATGTTTTCAAGTGGATCATAAAAAATAGTATCCTACGCTAAAACACGTGTACTACGTTGTATTACACAGTACACTAACATCAGTTTTATTTTTCAAAATTGATTTGTCATTGCTATAACACGTAGAGTCCAATAATGACTGCAAAATGTCTTGCTGTCGGCGAGTCATGACGTAAATAACTTGCGGAATAACAGGTTATCACACATGGTTGGGTACCAAAAATTTATTATCATTATTATCTTCAAATGTGTGGACACAGGTACCGAATTCGGGCCCTTTAAATTCAAATCCAACGTTTTACTGTTGGGACACCTCGCTCTGTTGTGAACCAACGAATTGTAGTAGCTAAACGAGCACCAAGTGAAATGTAATGTGAACTACAAGACTCTTCCGGTGAACCACAGAAACGACGAATATGTTCTTTGTGAGTATTATTTTGTAGGACCTCAAATAAAGAGTAAATAACATTGAGAAACTAATTTTCCACAAGTTCTGTAGTTAGTATCTCATATTGAAACCGTAAACTGCATTAGTTAATATTTAATCTTAACGTCGCTTGTGATAGCTGTGCTGGTGTGCTTCGGTGAGAAAATAAAATTAATATAATGTAATCGGAAGCAATACACTCAAGTGTTTATAATCGCTAAACAAAACTCCTGTTCAAAACAGCCACGCATTAAAAAAAAGAAACAAAGTGGCAAAATAAGCAAAAGAACAGGACAAACAAACATACAAATAAAAGCGATAAATACACACAAAATAAACACTTGAGAAAGACGACTAGGCCACAAGCACACCGCACAAAAGAATTAAAATAGAAATATGTAAGGTGTTTAAAAAATATAACTTAACCTTACTAGATACTTCAAAATCGTAAAAATTCCCAGAGGAAGAATTATAAATAATAACACATTGATTTGTGGTTTGTTAAATAATGAAATTATTTTTATTTTTTATTTTTTTAAATAGTTTTTTCTTTTAAATATGCAAACAAGCAAGTTATACCTTAACATTGAAATATGTTAGGCATGTAAGCCTATATGAATAGTTTAAATTAATTATTAAAATTATGTGCAAACGATAGTGTAGATAAACGGAAAACGGGGTACCCCGCACATTATTTATTACGGAAGTTAAGATATAAAACTTTTAAATCATTAATAAAACAAATTATAATATTAAAACTTTAATTTTACATGAAAGCAAATGCTGTATTTATTATTAAAAACAAAATTATATAGCCTATCAGGATCATAACATCAATCTTTTAAAAGTCCATAAAATTTGTTTACGCAAAAATATTAAGAATTAAATCCAATGAACAAAAGAACAGACTTAGCTGACGATCGACGAAAGCCGTGTTAATCCTGAAGTTAAAATAATGCCATCGGGATATAGCTACACGCCAATGGCAAAAGCAACACCACGCCAGCATTCCAACCAAAGGCAGGGAGAAGTAGGCTGGAGCAAACCCGTGATGGGAGCTGAAGCGGCCATGGTGCGTAACACCGAGAAGTTGGAACTATACCGGCCTCATCGGCAATGTGAAAAGTTGGAAAGAAAGACGTCGAGGACGTGGACCAACTTAGTGTCAGTGGCGTGGACCCTCACTGTAACACAGTGAGCACATAGAATAAGTAGAGACATTTAAAAATACAAAATAGTCGCGGATGAAAGAAAATAAACAGACGAGTACTAACCTTGAGGGATTGAAGAAGACGTCACATCACAAAATAAAAAAATAAATAAAAAAAACCACAGTTCTACGACTATAAATACTACGTGGGCAATTAAAAGAATAGTAACGCCCTAATCGGCTGTCTACGTTCCGAAGAACATCACCCACGAACACGCACCACAGTGACACATCATGACTCTATCACTGCCGTACAAAGAGTGCTGGGAAAATATAGGAGGAGAGGTAACAGAGTGCAAACAAAGGCGCAGTGGAATAACTTTAAAACGCCCCACTAGATGGCAGGGGCAGTCAGAATCGCCTACCGACAAGGAGGCACAAGGCCACAGACGACTAAGGCTTTCACGTGTATAGAGCTGCACAGAAAGGACGAAATCACGTGATGGACATGCAAAGTACACGCGCCCTGACACAGCAAATGTCCGCACTGCAGGAAGAAACAGTAAAAGAAAGAAACAAAACTTCGGCTGAGGAATGCAAAACGTAGCCACGCACGTCCGGCTAACAAAGAACACGTTACTGCAGCCTGAATCGGCTCTACTCATAACTAACATGTGAAGGAAAGATAGACTGTAATGAAAAATAAAATGTACTGAAACATCCAGAATAAAATAAAATTACTGTATAACACCAAATTACTGTTAGTATAATGTAAACAAGTAAATATCAATGAAATAAAAAAAGTTAAGAAAATGAACCTAAATTTATGAGAATATAGACAAAACATTTTAATATATAAGTCGTGACGTATATAATACGGCACATAGCTTCTAAAAATTATGCATGCATGGAAAGAACCACTGTTATCGAACAAGCATGTGCCTTTTTCATTAACACTGAAACACTGTAAATTTAATTAAATGGTAAGGCTACTGATAGGAACAGGACCAGTTTGCTCCGAAAAGAACAAGAAAAAAATATAACCTAAAGACTTGTTTTGAAATTTTTTTGTGCGGAAGTTCGTTCTAGAATTGGAGTCATTCTGTGCGATGAAGTACAAAGTACACTACCATCTACAGTTCAATATACAGGATGGGACTGAATTTGACAGACAAAGCGCAGGAGGTGATTCGTAGATGTTCACATTGAAATTCACTTGAGGGGTCCATTGTCTTAATTTCATATTGCAGCCGGTCCTGATTATTTTGGCTATTTTTTAATTTATCATGAATACTTCTCAATTTGGCCTTAAATTCATTTTTCAACTCGTCCTTAAAATTAGCCTGACCAGTTTTCAACTCAGCATAAATACTATCCTGCCTAATGTGCATTTGTTGGATAAACGTCATTACACCTTCAGCAATCACACTTATCTCTTGAGAAAAAGTGTCGCTTTCAGCTGTGTATTGTGTAACTACCCTGTCAATCGCTTATTCTATGTGTGTCATGACAATTTTTCTTTCCGCTATTTTCTTATAACCGCACCAACACTTTTGATAGCAGCGATAAACAATATTACAACAATTTGTTGTACTCTTATGTATTGCACTAAACAAGCAGTCGGTCTTCTGACTTGGTTTCTCTTCCTCTACAAGAGATTTTATTGGTTTCCTTATAGTTATTTATTCTCTTTGGCCCTATATTTAAATTCTTCAAAATATAATAGGTTCTCGCGTTGGGTTGCTAATTTTTTAAATTGTACTATATTATTCTCTGTGAACTTTTTTTTTCACTTTATTAAATGATGAGACAAATTAGAAAAAAAAAACCAACCAGTATTTCTGTTACTAGAGCTACTGATCAAATGGAAACGAAACACCTGTAGAAGTCATAAGAAATATATTTAAACAGAATTCACGCAATAGAAAAATAATGACTTCTACAGACAAGTCAGGTTAATAGATAAAAATAAGCAGAAATTATGATAGTGTATGGAATTTCAGATGATGTGTTTTTTACTGTGATCAAGATTATTAATTCGGGTACGAACCTGACCATCACTTAACTTACAAACCCGGGTTCGGCGAATTTTCTGAGTTCTAGACGTTTCAAAATCATGTTTGTTTCGAGAACAATGTATAAACTTCTTTAAATTCTTTGCTAGCTCAGGTTAGGAAAATCTCATGGTCGATCTTAGGTTTTAGTTCATTTTGAAATAAATTACACCCGTTGAGATATAAAAAGAGTTATAAAGCTGTTCTGCATAATCAACTAATTTTTTGGGAATTTATCTAAAATTTACTAGATTTTTTCCAACTCTTGACGAAGAACTAAACTTGGCACGATGGCGTACTTTTGGATTGGTCTTACCAAGGATGTATTGTAGTAGGTCGGGACAGTTGTCTCTAGATCATCCCTCAATACTTATTCGACCACGTCCTTCACGTCCTTGGATGGCGACAACGTCCTCTTGGTTCTTGTAATACGATCGCGACCTCTTTGCCCTCGGATGAAGCTCTCGTTCCCCTCGTTCATCGAATGGTGGACCCGTTGAACTGAAGACCTCGGAGACCCAGCACAGCAACGGACACGAAGTGGACTAAGGAATGGCCTGAACCACGGGTTCTTCTTTATAATTCCCTTTGATATCATTCTTCGGCGTTGACATCGCGGATAATTTCAAATGTATTTCTCCTGGTAGTAGTCGTAGAAGCAAAATGAAACCTGCCTGACGATGCGTAGGAACAATTTAGCGTCTCGTCGAAGAAATCCTCAGGTCTTCTTGACTACACGTCTGATCGCCACCATCGACGGGAACGTTCTTCTCTTCCATAAAATTTTCTCAACCGTTCTTCGACAAACTACCTCTCTTGTTTTTAACGTCGCAACACAACTTCCAAGCAATACTTTCCTCGTAGCTTATACCGGGTTTGTTCGCTTATATGACCAGATCAGGTTGTAATTCGCGGTGCAAAACAAAATATTTCTAGCATAGATATGAAAGCTGTAAAAGTCATTAAAGTTTCAAAAAAACAATACCATACACATTCAATGCATATACTATTAGAACTTACATTCCTCCTGGAACGTGGTAACTATGGTCATAGAATAGTAAATACGTAGGTTAATTTACAAATACATTGATATTTGTGGTCTCGGGTGTGGACCACTAACTATGTGAGCGGACAAGTGGGCTACAGTGAATGAAACAACCGCGGCCGTGATAATGTATTTATTTACATGTAAACACTGCTACATTATGTTGTGTTACACAGCGCGCTACTTACAGGCAAAGCTCTCGCGACCACTGCTAGAGTCAGACTAAATGATCCTTCCCGGTCTCGCTGGGGTCAGGTAGTTGCCCTGCCGGCCAGATGGCTGCCCTGCTGGCCGGATGGTACACTCAGCCCTCCGCATTCCTGCGGCCCGGCTGAGCTGGCCAGGCGGCACACACGTCCCTGACCTTCACATTCCTGCAGCCTGCCGCTCAGTGCTGTGTGTTGCCAGCACGCGGTGAAGGTCCCTGCTACCTGCTGCGGGTGGCCGCTACAGCACCCCCCTCCCAGTGATGTGACGCATCACGCAAAACCGCCCTGTAGGCGGTCTGGGAAGCGGACACGCCGCCCAGTGCGGGTCACGTTAGGCGTAGGACCTC